>OENM01000162.1:0-107504 GCA_900239745.1 Rotaria magnacalcarata | reverse complement strand
CTGTGAAAAAAATAAATATCCGATAGCTTCTTCTATAGAAATGGTTCACTTTAAATAGAAATCTATATTTATACCGCAATAGATGCTTTTCCATATCCTCAATCATAAGACGAAACGAAAAATCATAAAGGAGATATTGATAAGTATCTGGAAATGTTTCTCGCTTTGATGGTGTGGGTGTATATGACAATAGCTGCATCTAAGTCTGCAAATCCAACTTATATTCCTAGTAGCAACGTCTTGCTCATGTGCATCAGTTTCTTGAGCCTCTGAAGTAAGAGAGTCATGAGCTGTGGGACGAATCTTGAGACCTACACAGGTCAAGAATATGAAAAAAAGGTCACCTACGGTGTATAATAGAATAATCAATGCATTGTTTTATATTTCTTCAAATTTCAAATGTTAAGATTATCAAACATCTTTCTTAAGTTATCGAACGAAAATTTTATTTAAAACACGTTAAATGGATTCTGCCAATCATTGCAGTTAGCACACAAATCTTCACCTGACAAGCTTCGTAGTACACACAAAACTGTGAATATCACAGACACATGTCTCAATGTTAAAATTAGACAGCTACGATGACTGTTCTTATAGTCGTTCGTTCTTCATTGGCAACTATGCACCAGAAGTTGTGCATTCTAATATTATAATAGAATTGAACAGAGTAATCTTTTTTCTTTTTGTCTTCTCACTTATTCATATAATACGTTAACGTGCTGCAAAGAAAATAATTTCATTTTTACACATTTACAACTAGTTTTTCTACAGCAAATTTTTAGAATATCACTTAAACGAAAAAATCATAACAAATATCGTTTCTTTTTTTTGTTATTCAAAAGAGGGAATCGTTTCCATGTGTTCAAATGTTTATTATCGTGAACAACGTGTTAACGATTTCAATTAGATAATGTGAAATCTTCCTGATATCGTAAACACGAGTGAGTACAGATTGTGTGATCTTAATACTTGGAAACTTCGTTTAGATCCTATATCTCACAAAAATAGAATGGATTAAAAATTTTTAGTCTACAAACAAATATATAGGCAACTGATGAAGGGTAGTTTAATCTTTCTTCTCTGATATTATTTGCTTTTAAAGCTTTGTGCTCTCATCTTGATAATTGAAAAATTTTTCATAATCATTTATCACAAGCCTAGGGCCTCTAATGACGACTTTGATATTTTCGAATTCATTTCATCAATATTGTGATGCGAGAAAACAACCAATCGACTTGAATTTTTAACGATAATTCTGAAATTTGTATTAATATTTCCTTATGATCCATTTTTCTTTCGACTAATAAAAATTCAAGTCGTCAGCTATACGCATTATTCATGTATTTATACTTTAGTTAGTAAAATTTATAATAGCCTGACTGATTCATCGTCATAAAAAAATATTTTGCATAACACTAATTGGCAAATGAAACATGTATTTCTATAATCACATGGTAGGTCTGAAGTCTTAACGATATTTGAATCTCTATCTTGTCATTGTAAGTTAACACTCTACGAAAAAAGATTACAGATTAGATTGTTCATCAATTTGACTATCCTAAAACAAAACTAAATGGAGATTCTTTTTTCAAAATTAATATTATTCGAATAATAATTTGATACTTCATTAGTAATGACAAAACAATAAATAGTTATAATTAAAGAAGAAAAAAACTATCAGTTTGGCATGCTTATATTTTTAACCATCGAAATAATATATTTTTATTGGACAAATATACTTATTAACTCTTGATGGTTGATGTGGTGGATATTGGAATTTATTGACGCAACCATCTCGATGAATTAAAGTCGATGTCGAATCTTGAAATCAATTTTCAGTGTGAGAGAAAATTTTCTGATGAGATTCGATATAATTGTGTCGAAAAAATTGATTCTTTTCTAGCACACCTTAGAATCATAAGGATATAAACAGTAGGAACAAATGATAAATATGAGTCTTTCGATCGAATCCGAATTTGTGACTTAGCTCTTACTTTCTGCTAGAAGTGCGATTACACAAACATCCATCATCACCTTCGTTACTTTCATGTTTGTATTTCATGCCTGCCAAAGATGTAAGAAAAAAGAAACGGAATGCAACGACTACAAAAAAACCAAAGTGTTCGTTAAGATTGCTAAATCATGAATATTAGTTAGAACGACGAACACACTAATTACCAATCAAGGTCTCGCCATATTGCACTGGTATTGCGTAGTCAATAAGAAATTAATTGCTAGTTATAGTCTTCGATTCATTTTCAAACCAACGTTTTTTTTACTACCCCCGGAATGAGGCAATGAAGCGAGTCTACAAAACTAGATGTCAATTTCAATTAGAAAAAATTTCCATGTCCGCCAACATCTTCTATTAAACAATTCATTAAGAAGAATGCGTAGGTTTTTTTCATCGGTTTGTTACCTACCTATAAATATTGCGAGCACATCATTATATGGCCATTATAGACATTCCAGTTTCTATTTTGCATTGATTGAAGTAAGTGTGTTTTCTTTTTCGTTATGTTTTTCCTTGTATTTTATTATTTCTGCGTCTTACTCTAGTATAATAATGCATCGGACTACATTGGTTTCATTTACTTTGCTACTCGTTTGGTGTATTGCAATTGTTCAAGGTCAATATGATGCCTCAAAAGCTTTACGTGAACAGAAGCTCAATAACCGAAATTCTCACATGAATAAACGACAAAAACAACAACTGCGTGCTCATGCAGCAACAGGCCGATCTTTCAGTGAGAAAAAACGTACGTATTTATTATATTTTGCATGATATTACATAAATCAAGAACACGAATCTGTGTCTAGGCTTTCATACAAATCTTCGCGAACTCAACGATGCTCTCCAACAATTAGCGGGCGATGAATCAGACGGCATCAGCTACACACGCCCAATCGAGAGTCCTACATGTGGTCGAACACAAACTACACCGAAATTCGAAGGACGTATTGTTGGAGGTCATGAAGCCGTACCACACTCATGGCCATGGGTAAGGGCTTTTGTTTAGTTCCTTCATTGTGAATATTGACTTTTTGTTCATTCTCGATTGTTAGCAAGTCCTCTTCGAAGCTGGAGGAACTTGCGGAGGTACTTTGATTAACGCAGAATATGTTTTGACAGCTGCTCATTGTATCGGCACCGAAGATCTATCAGAAATAACTATCACAGCAGGCCTGCATAGTCTAGAACAGAATGAGAATACCGAGACGACCCGACAAGTACGACAAGCTCAACAAGTCATTGTGCATCCAGGCTATAATTCAGACACGATTAAAAATGATTTAGCCCTTGTTCGCCTAGCTGAGCCTGTTGAATTCAATGAAAATGTCCAACCTGCTTGCTTGCCTGGTCCTGATCCTAAACCTGATTCTGAAGTTGTCTTAATTGGCTGGGGTGTAACAAGTACAGGTGGAGAACTCTCGCCTGTATTGAAACAAACGGAAGTTCAAGTCATTGATCATTGTGATCAACATTGGGAAGAAGTGGATGATGCAACACAGCTTTGCTTTAAAGACAAGACACTGACATCGGCTGCTTGTCAAGGCGATAGTGGTGGTCCTGCACTTCAAGAACATGAGGGACAATGGGTAGTAGAAGGTGTAACCAGTTTCGGCCATAGAATATGTGAAGTAATTCAGCATGGTCTTCCGGATGTTTATACTCGAGTGTCTGCCTTCTTACCTTGGATTCACAGTGTCATCGACCAATAAACTACTTTGTGGGACTTAAACTAGACTGCAACAAATGCTATCTCTCAATTAGTTAAACTTTTCGCTTTTGTTTTCTTTTCGTCAAAGCTTTGAACTTAACTTCAGACAGAACTGCTTAGGTAGAAACTTTCTATACAAACTGAAATATTGAGAGAAAAAGAACGCGATATGAATAGCATCTAATACAATCCGATGATTAACAAAAATAGTTGTATAATGTTTTACATTTTTATCTTATATGTATCGCGTCTGCTGTCTTTCCATTTTCTTTTTCTTCTTGCATATTTAGAAATAAAATAACCGTTTTCACGCAGAACAAATAATACGATCTGCTAATTCGTCGGTATCTTTTCATTTACTTGATGCTTTTTTGTTGCTTTGAAAAACTATGATATTTTAGATACTGAAATAAATACAAGAATTTACTTTTTTAAATGTTAATTCTAATATTCAATTTTCTTTATAATTTTTACATCGGTAATGAAATAATTTCATGCGTATTTGTTTTTTCTCTCGCAAGAATAAACATCTAAAATTAGTGACACGAAGAGACATATCTATCATGATTAAATACAAAGCGAATTATTTCTATTTGATATTCAATATTTGATAAACAAAAACTTAACTTTTGATTAGGAAAAAATATTTAATTCTTCAGCAAAATCACTACATTTGTTTGAATGGATTCTATCAATCCGAAAAAAGAATATTTTTTCTTTAGGATTTTATTTCTGTAAAAAATTCACAATTCAAAATTGAGATACATCATTATCTTAAAGATTAGTTGATATAACATTTCTAAGGTGTGCAAAACAAATCATCGTTCACAAACATAACTTACATTAGTTACGTTAAGTTACTCTTCCTAATATATTCGAAGAGATATAAACTTCTAGTGGCTCACATAAAAGATTTTAAAGATTTCCAATCTGTCAACGTTGAATGAATAATGCATTTTAATGGGCTGATAGAAAGGAAAAACGATATATTTCTAAGATAAGTTCCATAATTGGAAACGATTAGAATTTACTGAATTTTAAGCACTGGCTTATGCAAAGATATTTGTAGAATAGAGATATGATTACCAGAGATGGGATCGGTTGACCGTTTAACCGAACCGGCCGGCCGAAACCGAAATCGGTTTGGTTGGAGACTTTTCAAAAATTCGGTCGGTTACGATCGGTTAGGTTGAAATTTTTTGAAAATTCGGTCGATTACAATCGGTCAAGGTAAAAAACTCTTCGGTTTACGGTCGGCCGATTGCACAGTTTTGAAAAAATTAGGTCGGCTACGGTCGGTTAGGTTAAAAAATTTCCCGATTACGGTCGGTTCGGTTAGTAAAAAATGCCAACCGATCCCATCTCTGATGATTATATTATCCAAATAGAAACAATTGAATATTACTTCTCTTTTTTAAAGCAATTCAAAGTATCTTGATGCAAAAAGAAAATTCATTTGATTTTAACCGAAAGAAATCTTTGAGATTTATCAGTATCGGAGAATCGGTGTGTCGCAATGCTTTCAAAGCTATAGTCTCACATTGATTTGTATTTTTATTTAAAATCATTTCTTCAACAACAACAAGATTTTGTATATGAATCATTTTGATGGCAAAGTTTTATTTTTCTGTTTGTCTACAAGACCGATGATTATGCTTTCTGCTTAGAAAAGAGTAGCCGAAATAGAAGAGTTATCAAAACTCTTGCCGCCCAAATAAAATATTTTCATAACTGGAATATGTCCAAGGACGATTCAAAAAACATTTATATTAGTTACAGTCAGTGTTATCAAATAATCAAAATATTGGAGAATGTGGCCGCACGCATCCTTTTCAACTATGAAAGTAACGAGAATGACATATGTACTTGTCTGCTGCTAAAGCAATCTTCTCTTAACAAGTTAATCATTCGCAATTCGGTATTTTTTTTCTCTCATATTTTTTGCTTCATATCTTCGACATATTCGTGAGCAAAAAGCACATACAAAAAAGCGAAACAAATCGATTGGGTACCAACACGAGTTACGCATATTGCTAAGTCACTCGTAGCGTTTACCATCGAGAGCAAATCAGATAAGAATCAAATATACATAGCTGTCAACCATGAAAAGGCAACGCATAAGCGATCAAAATATTCTTAATAATACTTCGATATTGAATATAAGGCTAGATAAGAATGCAGATATGCATAGGTGGAGATAAAATCATTAATTACGATGCATTTTGTAACATCAAGTAAACATGGAGCGTATAACATTTTCAAGGAGAACAATATTTTATTTATTTCTATATTTTCACACCTCTCCATGGTGAGGTATAAACTTAGTAGGTCATTCTTGTATTGACTTCATAGACGCTTTAAGTATCTATTGTATAATTACCAAGATAATTTTCTTGTAGTGTTTATTTTTTGTTTACTTTTGTCCGTCTCACTAGTTTAATAATGCACGGGATTCAATTGATTTTGGTTGCTTGCTTCCTTGCTTGGTATATTACAATTGCTCGAGGTCAATATTACACTGCTCGAGACTTGCATGAAAAGATCTTCAAGAAACGAGATTTTCGCTCAAATAACCAACAACAACAACATTTACGTGATTTTTCATCACGAAGTCAATCATTGAGTGATTCAGAGCGTAAGTAAAAATGGTTTCTACGGTTACATCGCATGAATAATTGATAGAAATATGAATAATTTTATTCAGTTGTCTGTTTTACACAGATTCTCGTCAAGAATAACTTAACAAAAATATTATTTTCGCTCAATACTTTTCATTTTGTTTGAATGAAGCGACAAAACTTTAAAATAATATACCACCGGTGATTTTTACAAGGGTTATCTTAGCATGTTTTGTCTACGCATACAATTCTTTCACTCTTTAGTACTATTGTTATTCTATATCATTCTCTACTTAAATATTTCTCGTTTCATTGGTCTTGACAGGCGCGGATCTATGGATGCAACGATTTGGCTCATCAAGAACTTATGCACAGCGAAAAGACTTGAACGCCCTTGAAAACAATCGACGTGATTGGTCTCGATATCAGCATCTTCGAAACTTTCTCCAGCAATCACTTCGAGCTGAAACAGACGGCATCAGCTACACACGTCCAATCGAGAATCCTAAATGTGGTCGAACACAAACTACACCGAAATTCGAAGGACGTATTGTTGGAGGTCATGAAGCCGTACCACACTCATGGCCATGGGTAAGGGCTTTTGTTTAGTTCCTTCATTGTGAATATTGACTTTTTGTTCATTCTCGATTGTTAGCAAGTCCTCTTCGAAGCTGGAGGAACTTGCGGAGGTACTTTGATTAACGCAGAATATGTATTGACAGCTGCTCATTGTATCGGCACCAAAGATCTATCAGAAATAACTATCACAGCAGGCCTGCATAGTCTAGAACAGAATGAGAATACCGAGACGACCCGACAAGTACGACAGGCTCAACAAGTCATTGTGCATCCAGGCTATAATTCAGACACGATTAAAAATGATTTAGCCCTTGTTCGCCTAGCTGAGCCTGTTGAATTCAATGAAAATGTCCAACCTGCTTGCTTGCCTGGTCCTGATCCTAAACCTGATTCTGAAGTTGTCTTAATTGGCTGGGGTGTAACAAGTACAGGTGGAGAACTCTCGCCTGTATTGAAACAAACGGAAGTTCAAGTCATTGATCATTGTGATCAACATTGGGCAGAAGTGGATGATGCAACACAGCTTTGCTTTAAAGACAAGACACTGACATCGGCTAGTTGTCAAGGCGATAGTGGTGGTCCTGCACTTCAAAAACATGAGGGACAATGGGTAGTAGAAGGCGTAACCAGTTTCGGCCATAGAACATGTGAAATAATTCAACATGGTCTTCCGGATGTTTATACTCGAGTGTCTGCCTTCTTACCTTGGATTCACAGTGTCATCAACCAATAAACTTTCGCTTCTCGCTTTAATTAAATTATATGGTGATGGGACAGGAGAAAATTAACGAAAAGAGATGAAATAAAATCCATTATTCTAATCAGTATATGTAGCTTTTTAGTTTTTAAAATTTTCGCTTTTTTTCGCAATATACCTTTAGAAATAAACAGAAACTATATCAACGCAACAGTTAACCTTCATATGAAAAGGAGATCGATGACACGTGTTGCCAGTTCTTTTGTCACTTCTATTATAAAAGGAGCGGTTTCAATTCAAAAAAACAACAACAAGCAAACACAATTCAGCAACGCAGAGGGAAAAACATGTTTCAAATATTCAAAAGCGATTTCAATATACTGAGCAGTAACCATGCAATATTCGTAGTAAGATGTAAAGCTAAATATTCCTATCAATCTGACTGATGCATAGAGAAAATGAATTTTCTCGTTCCGAAGAAAGCATTTCTCGCTGAAGATATGTATTATAAGTATTTGAAGTATTGACATAAAATATTTTATTTAAAAGCTGATGAAAATTGTGCTTTCGATAATGCTTAGATCTAACGTGATTGAAAACAGCTTGCTCAAAATACAATGAACATATTGAAATAATATTTCATAACAAATATTCTCGTCGGCTGTTTCTTTTATTTGCTAAAATAAAACAAAAATCGAAAGATGAATTGCTTTATCATCTCAAAGAGTAATTCTTATGAGATTTTATTACTAAGTTATTTCATATTTTTAGATTGGATAAACCAGGTATGTGACTTATTTGGTCCAAAATAGGTATTTATTAGGATCGTCAAAAGTGTCACTAAATAATTTTCATTGGTTTATTGAAAACGATGAATGAAGAAAATAATTTAATAATATTTTTTTTTCAAAATATTCGAATTCATTTTCTCCTTAACTTGAGTCGAAGAATTTTTTTAATTCTATGAAGTTCATTTATGAAAATATAGTAGCTTCATGCAGATCATTCTTTATTACTCGAAAAGTCATCATCATTCTCTTGTATCATTTATTATCGAATTCCTACAAGAACGGAAGTATATTCATCAAATTACCAATTATCTCATTATTACTATTCGAAGGTTGCCTTGCTACATGAAAATAACAACATTTTAGTAGTATGCTCGAAGTAAAGCCAGTTTATTATTTTGAAGTAAAATTTGTCTATTGAACTAACGAAAGTAAATATAGTTCAATGTAACTTATGAAATCATAGACTAAGATTTATGTATCTTCAGAAGCAGACTCAGAGTTTTAATATCTGTGCGGAAATCTATGTCAACTAGTTTTATCAATAACAATCGGCATTGCAGCTGCAGAGATTTGTTTATTTAGAGATCAAAAAACCTTTTCAACTACTTTTTGATTGCTGAGTTTAACTGCACGTGAGCTGTCTATATCGACTGTCATGAAATATAAGACAATTTTTCATACCAAGAAAAGAAAAGAATCGAATTCGATGCTCTAAAGTATACTGACATGACCATCGATCATGATGCGTTTTTTATCTAGACAGATTTCTGTATCTTATTTTTTCGCATAACATGCATTGCACTCTTTGATTTTTCCAGACTTCTGTTTCAAGGTAAGCCGCTCGTATACGAATAACATTATTGGCATGTCTATCGGCGAGAAAGAAATATTTACGGAATTTTTTGTTTTATCTGAATGTCATTTTTCAATTTTTTTTTCTGTTATTTGTTAAGCAAGAGTAAAATGCCACTTCAAAGAAGAATTATGAAAGGGAAAGATATGAATTAATAGATATCATCTATATTTTATCTTCATACTTACGTTGATTACAACTAGAAACGCGAGCTTTTATAAGTGATATCCGCATAAAAAGCAGTTGTGTGAGTATATCTGTATCATAGAGATGACGCTAGTGGATAATACTGGAAAAAATCTAACTCACCAATAGAACACATTCTACGATGATGTTATCTTATCAGCTCTCTATAAAATAAACTCAATCAGTTTTGAAAGCGCATAAACCAATACATCATTGTACCTGATGTAGAAGAGCATTGCATGAATTTAGTTTTCATACCGACTACTACAGCAAATTAGTAATAGCCTGAGCAAACGAACTAACAATTAGAATAATTCCATTAGGGTACAATAAGGACAGGCCTACTTATTGGTTTGCTAAGTCGAAAAGCAGTAAGCTACTCATATACTTTTTCTCATGTTGCATACTTTCTTAAGTTTTGTGAGATAACAGATTGTTGCCTAGATTCGGAACGTTCTCGTTTTCTTTTTCTTTTTTTTTTTGATTAAGACATTCTATTCCGTTCGACACACCTATTCGCAGGCACAAAGGATAAATACAAGAAAAATCGTATACTAAAAAATTCTTTACAAGCGTCTATTACAAGAAAAATCAATTATGTCCGACGAATTTCATAACGCTATGGGTCCTGTTAAGGTTTGTTGGCGATTAAAGATACACTCGTTCTTTTTTTTTCGACCGTAAATCTTCTTCTTTCTTTTATCATAGGATGTTACACCTGAAATTCAAAAATTAAGGTTGATTAATTTTTCAATTTAATCTACTTATCTATGTCTTTTGTATAAATAGTGAAAACCCAGAAGTTATATTCTCAGCTATCGATGCTCTCTATAGAAAACACGAAGAACATAAAGTGCATTGTTTCACAGAAGACCATCGAGAAAAACATATAGCTAGTTGGAAGTAAGTTTTTATATTTATTAAAGTCAATTCTGATTCATTGAAAATAAAATAAAATCCTTAGAGTAACAAAATATGCTGAAGAAAAAGTTGCTTATGGTATAAATTATTTCTTAAAAGTATCGATTGGCGAGGGTTTCTTTCTTCATATGCGTGTTCATCGGCATCCAACTCAAGAGAAATATCATTTTTATGCTTTACATGAAATAATTAAACATAATATTGCAACATGCGTATTCACAGAAGGTAAACGAATATTTTTCTTCTATAATTAATTGACTAAAAATTTTGTTCCTTTTATCCAGATGATCCATTGACATATTTCAATCATTAATATTAACAAAGAATAGCGCACAATTTTTGATTTAATATAAAAAAGCATGATTACTATGGAATTTGTTCTTTTTATTGGTATGAAGTCAAATTTTTCGTTTATCGTTATGCTATGTTCAAAATTCGTATTGGACTTTTTTCCTTTTGTAAAAATAGTTTATTGATGAATTCTTTGAATTTTCAATAGCAATAATTGATTTCTTTTTGTTTTTACGGAATATATGAAACTATCAAAAAAGCAACACAATCGTGCGACTATATTTGATTTATAAGCGACCTTATCGAGGACAAACAATTGATGCGATTATAAATTTAATATTTTCACTTTTGGATAGTAGAAGACGATTTTTTTCATCCTATGGATCGTACTCAAAATAATTAAACCATTTGATAAATCATCATTTTAAATCTTATTTTTACATCAACGTCTTCAGGTTAATAGGATTATGTAGTGTTTGTTGTCATCTCCAATGAAGAAAATGTGAATTACAAGTAATCAACATACGCTGAGAAAATCTAGCGTGCATTTTTGTTATTTTCTTCTCTCTCTCTCCCTTTCTTGAACTTGCTTTGTTAGGCAAAGAAAGATTATTACTGTTGCCATCGTGCGAAAATAAAGCATTTGGTATAATAAGAAATGACGCATGTCAATATTTCTTTCTTTTTTTTTGCATTATTATGACAGCTCGCAATTATTTTGTTTTCTTTATGAATGATAGTTTCTTTTTACAAATATAGATTAATAGGGCATAAATGTTACCGAGACAGGGAGATTAAGAATTCTTTTCAAAAAGAATAATACTCTAATAAACCGGTGATGGCCTTTAATGAATGCGTGAGGGAACAATGGTCCTACAATAAGTAGACACTGAAAGAACGCATCCTGTTATCATTAAGTTTTTTTTCTCTAGCAACAGATGCATGAGTTATTTTTAATTATCTAATAGAGGGTATCATGCACAAATAGCGCTATCTAAACGAAAATACAGAAATATTCTCTAATCAATGCATGATGAAGACGGATTATTTTCCGGTATTTCAAAGAGTAATGTACTCGATGTGATAGGACAATGCACACTACAGTGATTCATTCTTCTCGAGTTCAATTGACTAAATTCAGTAATAAAACATTATCTTGCTTGAAGGTGTGGGCGTGTGAGGGTGTGCGTGGGAGTGGGGTGCGGTTGTCACTTTTTTCTAACCCACACCCTCACCCTATTTTATAATTACATTGACTTTATTATCATATGCTTAAATTAAATTTCAATGAAATCCAACAAGCATTTATTCACAATTAATACCATTTTGATAATTTATACGGCATCAATCCTTATTTAAATAAAATAAATGTATTGACTATAGTTTCTTTTGAGAAAAATCTCGTAATATATATTTATATAGAAAAAAAATTGTTTCATTTTAAATTTAAATCCAGAAAAGACAATGCAATAAAACATAAGTTACTTGATAGACTTCCTATATTATTGTATAAAATTGTAAGAACGGTATTTGAGTATTTTTATCATAAAAACTAGCAAATGGAATAATTGCTATAATCAAAATTGACATATGTTCACTTCTATTTCTTCCAATAAGCTCATAAAAAAAAATTATTTATTCAATATTAAAATGTCTATCTCTTTCTTTCATTGTTTTCTTCATAAAAACACTCCCTGGCACACTATGTACTTCATCCAAGTATAAGAAAGACAAAAGTTCGAAAAAAAGCATAGGTACAGCATATTTCATTCGTATACATAATTCAGCAAGAATAACCACGCACTTATTCAATGATATCAAGTAGAAATATTTATTTCTTCTCTCTTGAATATAAGTTCTTTTATTGAATCAAAGAGTTTTCCCCTACATGTTTTTACAATCATTTTTATTTAATATGGGGTGGGTGTGGCCTATGCTAACTTAGCACGTCTGTATTTTCTCCTTGCAATTTAGTGACAAGGGATGTATCTTGATGAGACCTATGTCTTGTAGAAGAAAAAAACAAACAAAGTGAATATACCTTTTCACTTTTTGAAGTACGCATAACACTCGGATTTAAATCCGTATATGATCATGATTGAAAAACATTGTCTCTAAACATTGTGTCACAGTCTCATTTTGGAAAGAAAGTTTAATCATTTGCTCTGCATTAATTACTATCTATTTTATAAAATAATTTTCATCAGAAGAAGCATATAAACTCATTTACTAATGGGATATTTGATCTTCACAAATAACTCAAATTTATTATTTTATTTTTTGTTGATTCTTTCCAGCGGTAGAACACACGGAAAACAAAATATATTTCAGATTGTATTAATTTTTAGTGGATTCTTCTGAAAGAAAAATGATCAGCTTTTTTTGTTTATATTGTAAAAATTTTTTGAAGAACTGGTTACCATTACACCATGATATATGTTATGCAACGAATCAGATAAAAAAAACTGGTTCCAACGTCGAAATAAGTAAGACTGCGAAGAGTACAAGGGCCTATATGACCACGTAATCGATCACGAAGTTCATTATTGTTTGTGAAACGTTCTTTCTCGTAAGTATTCATAAATATATCGTAAGTTTCATTTGTACGTAAACGAGATTGTTGTTGGTGAGCAGGAAGAAGAGGAAAAACTCGAATTTTTTTCTTTGATTTCGGTTTGATGACTACCGTTATACCTAGAAAAACAATAACTTTTATTATTAAAATATTATTGTGAAAGATGGTGAAAAATATTTGCCTTTCAATTCGCATCTTCCACAGTCGAAAGTTCCTGTTGGTTCACTGATGCCTTGTACTAAGCTTTGTGCTGGCTTGTCGCAGCACGATGCAATCAAAAAAGTCTTGAGATGTATGAATGAGTTGTCACCCAAATTTTTCACTACAAAAGCTTCATCTTGTTCCAATACAAGCAACTCTTCAACTATTGGTGAAAGAATCGTCCGCATCTGATGACGACTAGATTTTGATGCGCTTGATACAATGGCACCTACTATTATATTTTTTAATTTAAAACTTTCGCTTCTTTTAATTTCATTGATTACCAAAGTGAAAATTCAAAGAGGTGAATTAGAATTTTTAGCTAATTGAATATCATCCGTATTCATTATAAGAGTTAAAAACTTTTGTCCTTTTTCATTTTTAATTATACTCTGATATTTTTCTCCATCATATATATCATTCATCATTTCAATATCCGGAGAGAATTCTCGCTGTTGTTGAAAATTTAATTCTTTTACATGAGCGAGAATTTCTCTTAATTGTGGAAGTATTGGTAATCGTAAATAATTCAGCGGAGATATATGAAAACATGAATGTTGATTGCAATTTACATTGTTGCAATTGTGTGATAATGTTGATATTTCGCAGCAAATTGAACACAGATAAGTGATTATTGAAGAAGGCGCTGAAGAAGAATTCGGTAGAAAAAGTCGTTTCACACGAGAAAAATTGGTCGGAGTGTTTGGTGTTTTCATAATTTTCAATAATTTGCATAAATCATTTATGCCCTTGTTTGAAATTCGATGGCGGAGCTATTATATAAACGAAGATGACTGTTATCATACGATACATAGTACAACAAATTGATTCTAGTGATAATTAGATGGAAGTTCAAGAAAATTAAATCGTATTATCTTATTTTTTAGGCTAGTCAAGCTAGCTACATTTCTCATGTGCCAGAAAGTATAACTCATAACTACGTAGTCATATAAATCTATCGAATTTAAAACTCAAACCGGAGCATCACTAATTGTTGTTTTTATACGGAGTTATAACTAGCAAAATTAAAACAACTTTGAAGCTAAGTATGTTATTAAATATAAATAACACATTCTTTGGTTCAGTGATTTAACAAAATAGTTTTATCTTGATTTACTCGCATATTGATAACGGTATATTGCAGGAAAATATGACAAAAAAATTTGATCTCATTATTGAAACAAACTAATAGTGTAACGACTATATCCTCTATCACTTTTGAAAACAATTTTGTTCTTAGTTTGAAGGTTTTAGAAAAAATCATTCGTATCATTGAAAGTGATACTGAATTTTCATCCCAGGTCGACTGATCCGACATCGAACCCGATAGGAACCTGGAAATATCCTACAATCCGATACAATTCTATTGGATTCCGGGTCGAGGAATCGATGCCGGATCCTCAGTGTCGGAATCCTATGAACTTCCGATGACATCCAACGGTTTTTCGTTGGAATTCATAGGAATCCGACACTGAGGATCCGGCATCGATTCCTCGACCCGGAATCCAACGATAATTCTGTAAGATCTGACAGGATCCGATAAAATTCTATTGGATTCCAGTCGGATCGGATGGGTTCCGATAGGTGCCTACTGTCGGATTGCTCGACCTGGGATTTTCATTTTCCTCTACTGTTAGCGACTTTGATAGATTAGCATGTTGTTTTATTTATGACTAATACAAATCTCACTTCACTTTTTTTCTGACACTTCATTTTACCTTCAATAAAACGAGCGCTGCAGCAATATCTTTTTCCGCCGGTTTCCTATTTGTACAAAAAAAGGTCTTGTAATAGGATGGAGAAAAAACTCAATATTCGATCAAGACTTACTGACTAATTTCGTTGAATAAAAATTCATTCTCTACAACAGGATATGCTGGTTCGAATTCTACGTTTTTCCACAGATCAGTATCGGTCACGTTTTCTTCAAGCCACATGTTTTCATCGTAGAAATCCGATTCACCTTCTAATTCATCGTCAATTTTTGGCTTATTGTAGTGATGGCTAGACATAGAAAAATGAGATTGACTTTCGATATGATTAAACGAGTGTGCTTCATCTGATGAAGTTTCTAGGTTAGTATCTTGAAAGAAGTCTGATGATGTTGAGCCAAGAAAGCTTAATCGCAACAAGCATGATTTTTAAATGGATTAGTAAAACTAACATATACTTTTCATCAAATGTTGACACAGTATTTGCTAATCTCTGACTAAGAATTTCTTTAAGTAGCTTTTTGCGACGCCATAAGGTAGCTCTTGAAAACATCTAAAACATTATCTTTTAAAGATAATCAGTACCGCTAATTTAAATATAATTTTTTTATTATTTATAGATGTTCGAGTACTACAGATGCAGCTAAGTGATAAAACATCAGCAAATTCAATTGTCATTAATTATCTTCGTGATTATTTCGAACATTCGTATTTTCTTTGTCGGAAGGTGAATCACCTGATTGCAGTTGTGGGTGTGTGGGTGTGGGTTAGAAGAAAAGTGACAACCGCACCCCACTCCCACGCACACTCTCACACACCCACCCACATCCTCAAGAAAATCAGCAACGTACATGAAGAAAACAAACGCATATATAGAAATAAAAGCATCTCCCCTAAGAGAAATGATAGATAAAACAAATAAATTGTTACGTGACCTAGTTTCAAGTAAAAAAATGCCACAATATATGCTAGAAAGATTACGACCATCTAACAACGATTCAGAACTGTCTCATCTATACTACAACCCAAAAAGATCATAAGATCGGCGAACCATTAAGGCCTATAGTAAGCGGAATGAAATCCCCACTAGCAAACATATCGACGTTTTTAGATTAAAATATACGTCCGATATTCGATCAGCACACTCCCTGTTCACTTCCAAACTCGATGATTCTTCTAAAACATCTAAAAGATTACATAGCAACATGAGAAACGGCTATGTATACATTTGACATCACAGATCTGTATACAATGATTCCACAAAAAGAATCAGTACTAGCAGTTTGTGAATTTGTAGGTAGACACGGATATAAAAAAATCCGAGGTCTTTCCATAAACACAATTAAAGCACTATTTTTACATGTATTCGAGAATTCTTATTTTGTCTTACAACTACCAGGAATAGGACCAAAATATTATAGGCAAATAAAAGGAGGAGCCATGGGTTCCGCATGTACCCAAGTATTAGCCGATATATATGTAAGAAAATGGGAGAATGACTTTCTACAAGAGCAAAAACAATAAAAGCAATTATATTTTCGATTTAGAGACGACGTATTCATAACTACTAAACTAACATCAGAACAGATCAAACGTAGACTAACAGAACTAAAGGAGAAAGATCCTAACATAAAAATCACTATCTAGATGTGACAACTACAATAGAAATACCAAATTTTAAAACAACAGTCTTCCGCAAACTAGCGGCACAACCATATGTGCTACCATTTCCCTCATCACATTCAAGACATATTACACGAAACATACCATATTTCGCTGCTCTACGAGCAACCCGCATATATTCGCATCGAGAAGATCTAAGAAATGAGCTCGATAAAATTAGAATCATGCTACTGTTAAATAAATATCCACCAGGATTCATAGATAAACAAATGGAACGTTTCTATCAAGACGTAACACAAAAAAGAACATGTGAACTACTACTAGGTGAAGATCGCCACAAGTATCGAGAAAGTATACTCGATTCTAAATGGAATAAAAAAGAAAAGAAAAAAATAGACTTTGATAAAGACATCTTAGTACATTTCACGCACGCACAATCTCTAGCACATTTCGGGGCGCGTTTCCACCAGATTTGGGAAGAGATATTTTAGGGGACACCACTCGATGACATACCTGTCATGCATGCAAACAGGCTAACAGACAGCTGAAGGCACATACTGGTTAAAAAAAGACCTAGTAAAGAATCAATAAAACTACTATCAACAACATCTGAAATAGAAAGATAAAATGAAATTCATCCATAAAAAATAAAAATGAAATTTATGCATTCACAAAAAAGCTATCATCTTCCAGATGATATAAAAATACCTAAACAATTCAATAATCCAATTTTTGTAAAAAAACAAAAAATTCTTTTCATACTCACCCTAATCCACTCTCCCTCAACGACTCCCCGGGGAGTCACCGCAAAATAACGAAATCCCTAGGGACTCCCTGTCGTGAGTCCGCGGGGATTTGTCAGGGGACTCCCTGGGGATTCTTCTAGGGAGAGTTGACTAGGGTGTACGATCCAAATTTTTTTTAAAAGCAAAAATTATTTTCATACTCATGTAATGATATACATTTTATTGATAAAACAAAAAATCACGTGTAATTATGATATTCGCAGTAACAATCATAGATATAATTTAGACAACAATCAAGATATATATATGGCCATTACAGATTTATTCAACATATTCATTTAATTACTTAATCATTATTCATCTCTTACATATGCATTCTATATATTTATTTATGATTCATCGCTCGCTTGATAAAGACAATTCGAAAGGCCTAGCGTTTATTATCCATATTCAATTCAATATAAAATTCCTTTTTTCCTTAGTATTCACTAATTTTTCTTTGCTTAAATTTTTTTTCTTCTTCTTATATTATTTATAATATATCCTTCTTGTTGATCTCAATAATAATAAAATTAAAAATCCTTTCTGTGTTTTCCTTCTTCAATATACAAATATTATTTAAATTATATCTACTCATATATGAAAACATTTCGTGTTGACCTGCACAATTATAAAAAAAACATTTTTCGATTGCAACAAATATAAGGAAGCCTAAAGTAAACTAATAATTGATGGTATAAAAGCTGATTTGTATGCATAGTGAATATCTGCAGATTAGCGACATCTATTTGTTGAAGTAAACATTCTAGAAAATTATCTTTCTATTGAAATTTAGTATTTAATAAATTACGAATAATTCAATTTTTGATTTTATTCTTTACCCTTCATCCTATTAGTTAAATATCGTTTATCACATTTGATCCAATATCCTGTTATTTTTTCTTATGCTCCGTCATCGATCAAAAATTTGTCAAGCATCTTGTGAAATCTATTGATCAATGGATGCGCTTGAAATAGAACATTTATGTAGTCAACTATATAGTGGTAGTGGCAATAATGATCAAATACGTACAGTTTCTCAACGTCTTGAAAACTTTGCTAATCAAGCAAATTGCTTATCTCAATGTCGTTTATTACTTGATCGAGCTCTAACTCCCTATACTCAATTTTTTGGTGCTACAACATTAATTAAATATTTTAATTCAATATCAAATCAATCATTAGTTTCATTTACTGAACGTTATGAATTGCGTACTTACATCCTCGAATATTTATATAAACATAATAGTTCGTTAGCTCCATTTGTATTAGCTGAATTAGTGAAATTATATGCACGTTTAACAAAAAATTCTTGGTTCGATTTGAGTCCAAATATAAATACTGAAAATTATCCATTCCAAACATTTAAAGATGATTTACTCAAATTTCAAACTGATCCAAGACATTTTTCAGTTGCTTTACAAATCTTAGTAGCCGTTCTAACAGAAATGAGTGTACCCAATGATGAAGAAATAACAGCACGAGCGTTTACTAAACATCGAAAAATTTGCATATCATTTCGAGATATAAAATTAATTGATATCTATTCATTTGCCGGACAATATCTACGTGATGTTATTGTAAATCAAAAGAAATCACTAGGATTGTCGATCGATTTTAATGAATATCCAAAAACAATTCATAGCGTTCAATTACAACCGGATTATTATATTGTTGTGGAAAAACTACTTTCATTAGGTTTAGGATGTCTAACATATGATTTTCTCGGTAAATATACATGACGCAATTGTCAAGAAAGTTGAAATCTAAACTCCAGAATATTTTCTAATGAAAAAATCGAATAATTCTCATAAGAGTTCAAGGACACAAAGAATTTATTTCTATTTCTAGGTACTGGCTCAACTATTCACGATGTTGATATATCTGATGAACATCAAACATTACAAGTCCCTCTTGCATGGCACGATCTTATTGTCGACGGAAGTTTTTATCAATTACTTTTTTCGTATTATTTTCTTTTTTCTAATACAACGCTAGTCCCACTAGCATTATCTTGTCTTGTTCAATTATCCAGTGTACGAAGATCATTATTAAACGGGAATGAACGTCTCAATGTCTTAAATATAATCACATACGGTAAGAATCTTTAACTTGTTGATTTACTCGGAAGTAAATCGAGAGAGTGTCGAAGTGATTTTTCAGTGGAGTTTCCTCACTACATATGTATGCTATCAACAGAGAGTAGAATAGCATACTTAACTTTTTTTGTCTAGTATGGAGCGGCGAGTAGATTCTATCGGATCGTGACCTAAACTCAGAATCGTACCCAATAAGCTCTAGGGGAGGGACGACCGCGCCCCCAGAAGGATAAAAAATTAGTCTAGTTCTTTTTGTCGCTATAATATATAAACTATTGATTCGTGTGTTCTTGCAAAAATAGGTATTCGATTAATAATTGAACAACCTGGTGGTCTTCTAACCGATGAAAAATCTCTGCATGAATTTTGTCGTTTAATTGGCCGTTTAAAATCCAATGCACAATTGCATGAATTAATACGTATTGATAATTATCCATTATTTACTGAAAGATTATTTCGTTTTACGATTGACCATTTATTAAGTGTTCATCATCATCGTTCGTATCATTTATCACCGAATACTCTTCATTATATATTATCTTATTGGTCGAAAATATGTGCATATTTATCGCATATATCAAAATTATCCGATTCAGATGAGTCCTCTACGCCGCATTTACTTGATATTTATGTGCCACAAATAGTATGTTATTATGTTCAATCACGTTTAGATGCAATTAATACTGATGATGGTCTTTATGTTGAGTTATTTGAAAACGATCAAACCGTATTACAACAACAATTAGAAATGATTAGTGTCATGTCTAGATTAGATTACAGTAAAATATGTGCACTCCTATGTAATTATTTTGACGACATTGCTCAACAGTATCAACAAGTAAAATAGAAAATTCTTTGTCTTACGATTAATAGATTTATTGATTTAGAGCAATAATTCGGAAACAATCGAACGACGTTTTACATTCCTTATCTACGTTCTTGGATGTGTTATTGGTGCACGTGGCATAACATTATCATCATTGTCAATATCGAGTGATGACCAAGATTTATTTGATGGTGAATTAGTTGTACGTGTATTACAATTAATGACGTATATACAACAGAAAACATCGGGAGAAAATAATCAAAAACCTATTAATACAGCAATAACAACATCGACAGATAAAATAAATTCCGCGCCTTATTCTGAAAGATTAGAATTGGCTATTCTCTTTTTTTTCGAACAATTTCGTCGACAATATATTGGTGATTATGGACGATCGAATAAAATCTATCAAGTGCTATTTAAACATCTCGGTAATAAGCTTTAAAAAACAAGAAATTCTAATATGAATCACTTTGACATTCAGAGAAATCTACTCTCGAGAGGTTATTGATAGAACACAGATGTTCTCTTCGTAGAAATCTCTGGTGGTAAAAATAAAATTCTGTGCTTTGTTTTTATACAGAATATCGAATAGCACTGGATCACTCTTTCAATAACGAAATTCGATAGTTTATACAATACCGTGATGCTGAAGTTATGGTAACCTTGAAGTTTACTATTACAGCATTCATGTCTACATTTTGTATGTTTATTGATTTTAAATAAAAAGCTGTTAGCGAAATCCCTGTGGGATTAAAATGTGAAACACGATGAAACTTCTTTTCGTCTATCACGGTCACTGATGGTCTGTGGAGCTTCTCTGTTACGATCTGTATTACGATGTATGGAGTCTCTAGAAATCATCACAGACCGTAACAGAGAATTCAGAAACCATCACAGACCGTTACAGAGAAACTTAATAATTAATAATTAATTAAGTAGCCAATTAACTGATTAATTAATTTCTCTGTAACGGTCTATGGGGGGGGGGGGGGGGNCCAAATTTCTCCCCTATATACTTCAACATTCCTTTCAGATCGTGTTTCACAAAAAGAAATTCGAAAAGCTGAGTATTCTATACCAGTAAATTTCAGGATCCTTTTGCTTTATCAGTTCATGATTTGATGGGGAAAATCCTTAGTGACGAATAACCAATCAAAAGTTCGATATTTAAGAAAAATGTGAATCGGATCATTTAACCCTAGGAAAACTTGATCTCATGAAAGAAAGTATTTATCTTATTTAGGTATTGCTGATGAAGAACAATTGTTATCAATCTTTGTTAAAAAACTTTTCACTAATTTACAATATTCGATAATAACAGATAAATTAATTGAACGAACTGTGGGATGTTTTAATGATCTTACACATGGATATCAAAGTGTTCGTAAATTAGTCAAACTCGATCCGATACAATACTTTATAAATAATCATACACAAGATCTTTTTCCATTTCTTCATCCAACATCAACATTAAATCGTCCACAAAATAGTAATTTAACTGTTAGTAGTTGGTCGTCTTTACGAACAACATTTTATTCGGCTGTTGGGCGTATGTTAGTGTATGAATTTCGTTACGATGATGATGACGATGACGATCGCATAGAAGCGTTTATGTCGCCGTTTACAAATCATTGTACAAGATTAGTTCAAATATTCAAAGAATTTCCAGATTTTTCATCATTGAATCCTGGACAATTTGCAGCAATGATACAATTTAAGTACGAAAGTTAAAAAAAGACTATATTCCATCTTTTCTGATGAGGATTCGTTGCGGAACTCAATTGTGTGTTGGAGTATGGAAGAGACACAATGAGTCCTATTGAGGATCTTTTTAATGAGCGAGTCATTTTTCGAAAAAGTCTGCTATGATATTTAATACGCAGGAAGCATTAGATGACATTGAATTCTCAAATGAACAAGTGCTTGACTAACTTACTATAGAGTTTTCATAGAGTCTGCTTATCATTAAGTTGAACAATCTACAGAAATTTAGATTTTGCCAACAAACAAGGCGGTGCGAGTAAAGAACTCCTATGTATCCTTTCAATGTTCCTGCAGGTTACTGTACGATTGAAAAGTTACGCGATTTTTCAGAATTTTGAAGTACCTGAAAACATAAGAATTCACCATTTTTTTCTCGATCATAGTAGCTCCTGTGTTCCCAGAAAAAGATTATGTAAATCGTTTTGACATTTTCTACATCGATTTTAATACTATTTTAGTCCAACATCAGCATCATTGGACGAAATTCAATCGCTAATTATTGGTATTATTCGTGATCTTCGCGGTTTATGTAGTTCATTATTATCTAAACAAGCATATAATTCATTTTTCAATTGGCTATATCCATCGTATTTACCATTATTTCTCAAAGCTGCCTATGTATTCTACGATCGAAAAGATGTCTATAATCCTATATTAAAATTTTTCCATGAATTAACGTCGAATCGTCAGGAACGTTTAGTTTTTGATTCAACAAAACCAAGCGCTTATTTATTATTTCGTGAAACATCTAATTTACTTTATATATTTCAAACGAAAACACTTTTACATGTTAATACAACGATACCAGAAACTGATGGGAATTTATTTTATAAATCAAAACTTAAACCAATTGTAACTTGTTTAAAAATTCTTCAAACATGTTTAATGGGTAAGAAATCAAAAGCAAAATGCCGATTCCAGTCTAATTCACGGCGCATTATTCGTAGGGCACATGGGATGATTAGAAAAAGAAAACTGGAGGACGTTGAAAATATCTGCTGTCTAGTTTTAGGAGCATGAGAATAGAAAGGAAATAAAGTTTGAATGAAATTTATATTTGTTCGGCTGATCTTGGTTAGTCGTAAAAGGAACTGAGAGATATTTTCTCAATGAAACCGTCCTATTTTAAATAAAGAAATGATCGATAGTTGCGGCATGTCTGCCAATTCATTTCTGAGCCCTGATCGTTTCACTCAACTAAAAATTCTTGAATGACTACTTAACTGAATGAAAGCGCAATCGTTATTTTCCTAATTAATATCGACCCCATGGCATACTGTGATTGCTGCTTGTGTAAAACACACATCGCTTAGGGCTATTCACATCAAGGAATATAATGCGAGACTGAATCTTTGAGCATGTCGAAACACATATTTTCATCTTTTCTTTTTGTATAGGTAACTATGTTAATTTTGGTGTATTTCAACTGTATTCTGATCCATGCTTTGATAATTTTTTACAAGTATTTATTTCAATATTAACAACAGTTAAAAAGAGTCATCTATTTTCATATCCAAAATTAACGTTAGCTTACTTTTCACTAATTGAAACATTAGCGGGTGTAAAAATTGATTATCTAGCTAATTTTTCTGGACCATTGTTTGGTTATATACTTGAGACAATCAGCGAAGGATTTTTATCACATGAACAAGCAATACAAAATGCATGTTGTGTTTATTTGGATACATTTCTAACATATGTTTTTCGATCGGCTAAGAAACATAGTGCATCTGCTAATCTAATGGCAAACGTTCAGGAATACGAAGGTTTATTTCGACAAATACTCGTTAATTTACTTAATGGAATTATATATTCGGAATGCAAGTAAGTTATTATAAAATCTAGAGACGATATTTTGCGATGTAAGAAACGACACCTATTGAGCTACGCATCGAGACAACTTTAAGAATATTTTTCAGAAAAAAACATAGAGATTGTCATCGGCGGACACATCGGAAAGAATTGAATAGTATTACGAAGATCGATATGACGCCTAGCCTATATTAAATTAGTTAAAAATTAATAATTCGAACAAATCTTGTTTAGATGAAGATAAAAATCGATAATTCTACGTACAAAAGCCCGAACTCTCATTAAATCATTTTTTTCTTATGTGTCGTAACTTTAACACACGAGCAAATCCAATTGAGCTTAATCTAAATAGAAATCTCCGCTCAAATAATGTCTCGTATAAAAACTCACAATCATTTGAATTGAAATGCTTATTGAGATAATATTTTCCTAGATTCTCTTCACATGAATTCCTATCGAGGCTAAAATTGCGCTCATCTCGCGTCAAAACATTCCCGATTCGATACGTAATAGCAAGGCCTCTAACAACAATCGTATGCATATTGACACTTGAGACAAATTACAAGAATTTTATTATCTTTGAAGAACCACATCGCTCATGTTAAAACTTACTCTAAACAATAATCTAAATTTGATTTTTGTCTCTTTTCTAGAAATATTTATACTGTATCAAAGCCTCTTCTTGGGCTTATATTATTAAATGAAAATAATTTTTTTACTGAAATAAAGCAACAATTATTATATGGTCATACTCAGGCTAAACAAGCTATCTTATCCACAGCGTTAGATAATTTAATGGCAGGTATCGATCGTACATTGAAAGAATCTAATAAAGAAAATTTTACTCAAAATATAACACAATTTCGAAGTGATATACAAGAGTCATTAAATGTGAATAATACAGAATTATCATCGATACCTGTACTATTATCATCATCATCAACTCTACCTGCCAATGTTCCAGTTACAATTGCCATTTCAAATTTGGTACCATCATCTTCGACTACAGCTCCTGTTGAAGAGTTAATGACCCTGTGATGATTTTTTTTCTTTTTTTTCATTTCATTTTGTTTTGTTCATATACATATTTTTATAAACATTTATCATATCACACGAAAAATTGAATAGAAATTATATTGATCTTTTTAAATTGTGTCTTCATTTTTTTTCTTTTTCACTGTTGTTATTTTGAAGATGTATTCAATTCAACACGATTCAAATAATTCATCGTACGAAACGATGAATTGCATACGACAACAACAACAATTTATATTTAATAATCGCCAAATGATTAAAACAAAACAATATTATTTTTGGTCAACGAAATTTTATGATAACAGGAATAAACCGAGAGATATTTTGCCCGTTTATCGAACATCGTGCACTTTTCAAAAGTCTAGAAACGGTGAGAAAATAATGAATATAACAATTTTTTGCTTGGGTTATATCGCATTTCTTTTCAAAAAACAATCATAAGAAATACAGATCACTAAGTATCGACGAGGTGACCAAAGAACATTCATAAAAGGCAAATAAAAATTTAATTAAATCCACTAAATATCATGATTATATCTACGTGTTGCCTTGTGTTCATAGAACATAAAAAACCTGCTGGCATAATTCCTATGGGTCTGAAAAAAGGAAGCATACTGTAGCCACTGTTGCTAGTGACTAGTAGATAACTTTTTTCTATATCTTTTTTCCTTGATACTCTCGAAGTTTAATCGTTAAGTAGTTCACAAATTAGTAGAAGATGCTAATATATGCTGGAACACCAAACAACACAGCAATCAAACAAGCGTAGGAAAGTCGTGCAAAGAAACCTAAATCAATTCTCCCTTTACTTTTGAATAAAATAATACACCTAACGATTATTGTTGCCAGGTTTCATATTATTCGTCAGTCTCCTGCCGTTAAACTCTACCTATACACAGTTCCTTGAAAAGCTACATCTTCCAGACTTTTATTGTCGTAGAAATGAATGCAGATGCGAACAGAACCTCTTTATAGATGCTAATACCCTCAGTATAGCTCAGTTAAGAAAAAAAAGAATATTTTTAATGATATGAATACTAAATATTTTAGAGGATGCAAGTGGTGTGTTTCAGCGTTCATCTTTGATATCATTTTGTGTGCCCGATGTATACTCCTCGGGATCCGATGGTAAATATTCACCGCCGCCGTCATCATCAAATTTACCTCCGCCACCGTCAGAATGGCTTCCGTAAATAGATTTACAATCTAAATCAGTCAGATATATTTTTTGTCTCTCTTCTATTTCATTTCCAAGTCAAAATAGAGAATAGTCATTTATATTCGTACGACCGACAGTTATTTGTTCTGTTTTTCGCATTGTTTTTTGTTCATGTTTTTGTTCTATTCGGTTATTTTCACGTTTATTAATGTTATTTACATGAGCCAATGTAATACATTTATATGTATATGTATGAATCTATTCGTATTTGCAAAGACATAATATATATTGAAAATAAATGAACAAGAAATTATAAAGGCATCGATCGAAATTGAACTTTCAGTGCTTTTCTTTTCCTACTAGAGGTCATTTAAAGATATTTTTAGTAGCGCTGCTAAAGACCCACGAAAATGTCTTTCTTTGTTAATCTAAATTGAAAAAATATTTTCCTAATAACTTATTTCTTCTATATTAAACAAGAGAATTTTATTCTAGAAAAAAAGACCATTATTCAAGTAATGCTATATTTTCAATGTCAGGCAAAATAATAATAGGTATTTTAAGATTACATTAATCTTATCGGTTTATGATATATTCCCTCATGATGATACGTTTTCAAACGTTATCTACAAGTTTTCTCCTGAGAATGAGTACTAAAAAAAAGCATTCACCGTTCGATGTGTGTTCATTTTAGTCCTGGTGCGTATGTCAACAACAAGTTTAAATACAAGATTATGTTGAGTTCCTCTGAGATTGATCGATCTATGATGACTACGAGAGAAAATATCGAGAAGCTAAAGCTGAAATAAACCTTTTAAACAGATAACTTTTATAGGAATAATATCATCGAGTTATCTTATAAATATTTTTCCATTGGAATAATTATAAAATTCTACCAAGATAAATAACAAGTCTACATAGTTTGTAGAACGATTATTTTAGGTCATACAGGAGCTATCAATTTCTAATAATGATTTTAAAGTTTAAGGTTGCCAAAACAAAATTCTTGTGTCAAGAGCTAATTCACGAAGTTTTACTAAATGGAAGTTTCTCTCCGTAGGTTGACAAGAGGACCATATTATTTTAAATATGTTGAAAGCATTGCTTTGTTTCTCGTCTATTAAATACGTGTAATTTTTGAAAGATACTTCTGTTTTGCTTTTTCATTAAAATAATTTGCAAACACTTTTTAAAATCTTTACATTTGCGATGTGCCGTGGGTAATTTTAGCCTATATCTATTTTTATGCACCGATAGTTTTAATGTTTCTTACGCTAGCCTTTTTTTTTTGTTGTGCTTACCTTAATTTAACGATACATTCTTAATAATAAGCGTAGTGCTGAGAATATTTCTTTTGTTTTTCGAAAGAAAGCTAAATCTCGGAGAAAAACAAAAGCTCGTTATTTTCCTTTATTTATTGTATACATCAAAATAAAAGTAAAAAAATGAACGCAAATGATCATTCGTTATAATTATGTCAACTGTGAACAGCTACTTCTCCAAGACCACCTGTACTGTCGCTTGGCTGCGTGATTGATGCAGAATTTAAGGCTGCAGCTGCTAATTTTTCTTCGCGTAAAGCACGATTCTGTAGTTTGGTTAAAATAGGATTGTTTAATGTTGAATTAAATGTGCCACGAAGAACAGTGTCTTGCATGAGTGGTGATAACTAGAGAAAAAATGAAAAGCAAATGAAATAGATAAAAATACTAAAATTTATGGATTTTACTTCATAATCAGCAGGACCTGGTACTTTAGAAATTTCATAACGAAAACGACTATCTCGAACAGGTGCAACACCTCGTGCCCGTTCATTTATAAATCCATCGTAAGCACCAGGACCAGGTGTATCAATTGATAAGTCACCAGCAAATGTTCGTTTAGCGGCACTTAAAAATTGTCCATGTCGTTTACGAGCATTTTTCGAACGGGGTGGTTGTCGATGTTGAGATGTAAGGGCTTGATAAGCACGCGATACGTCATACGCTGTTGGTCCTGGAATATCCTTTGAAAAGAAGAAAAAAACAATTCTAATGCGAGAAGACGATTTAAAAATATTGAATTTACTTCAACAACAGCTTCTCGTGTTGTACTTGAAACAAAATTCGATGTTGGATGATCAAGTTTTGCTTTGAATGGCTTAACTTTAATATCATAACTACTTGGGCCTAGACAAAAATAAACGTAAAACTTTATCACTCATGCAAGAAGTGAAACTATGAAAATACCAGGTGTATTGTATTCGTCTTTTCGTGCCATGTTTAATCTCCTTACAGAAGCTATATTGAACGGTGGTTTTTTTCCACCTTCGACGACTGCTTTGCGTAAATTTTCATCAGCAAAACCCGGTATACGATATTGACCGGGACCAGGAGCACTTCTTACTTTATAATCAAGACTAACGAATCTTGCTGATGTTTGATTAAATGGATTTCGTTTCAGACTTGTTGGTTTCGATTGACTACCATTAAATGCTGTCATTACTTTATCAGTATAAGTTGCAGGACCAGGTACTGCAGATTTAATTGCATTAAATCGCTAGGAGAAGAAGAAAAAACCAAAATGAGAATCGAGATATCGAGAAAATTTACTTCAGTTTGTGAACCAAAACCTGGTCGCTCAAATTCAAGTCCAATAATATCACCTTTGGGTGGTTCGGGATCGAGCTCACGTTTTATTGTATATTGACCTGGCCCTGGAATACTCTATTTCAATAGGGAAATAAAAGGATTTATCAAAAACATTTAAATCTCTATTGCTATACAAAATTACTTCTTTGTTAGCTGTTTTAAGTAAATTGTCAGGATATCGTGCAACTTGTAATTCCGGTCTTTTATCCCATGATTTCATGTTAATATGATGAATTTCAAGTTTCACTCCATCATTTAGATCATATTCACCTGGCCCAGGGCCTGTTTTACCGGCAAATTCTGTGCGTTTGCCGGAATATTTTCCGAAATGAACACCATGATACAATTTCGATGCATCAACTTCTACCTATGGAAATTGAATAGAGAGAAATTTAGTTTTCAATAGAAATCAAACGAACTGCAGTTGGTGGACTATAAAATGCTGGCCCTATAGACGCATCTCGTTGAGGTGCCTGCTGTGGTACAAGTGTTCCCATGGCATCTTCTTCGAAACCATAGGCTAATTTAGGATCTGGTATCGATGGTGGAAGAGATTTACGATTATATTTAAATACATTAGGACGTGGTTGCTAAATTTAAGAGAAAACGAAATAGTAGATACTAAGTTTTTGCGTTTGAAATAAAAACTTGCTTTGACAATATCGGTTAAAGTTGAGCGAGCTGATTGAGTTTTACGTAGTTCATATGCACCAGGTCCTAGAAAAGATTTTAATATTGTTTTGTTTTCTCCGAATAGGTCAGCATATTTTTCATACCTGGTGTCTCTTCAGATAGTTTGTTATTGAAACGACTGGCTCGATTAGCTAATGTACTTCCTCCCTATTCAAATATAACAATATATGATACCCGAAAGAATTATTTTTAGTATAGAAATAAATAATAAAAACATACAATCAGAGAAGCTATCAACAAGAAGTAGCTAAATCATAATATAAGTTTTTTATTACCATCTTCCATTATTCTTTGATATGTATGATCTGAATTAATGACAGGAAAGAAAACGATATTAATGTATATATAGACGTTTCTATATAACTAAAGAATTTTATTGATATTAGATTTTAACTTGCAGCTCTTTGCAAAAAAACTTGCATAACTTCTTCTACAGATATCATTTGCTATAAAAGTGTTCTTCGAATTCTTTTATACTGTGGTAAACAGCCCCGATCGAGTACTACACGACACCATGATTCGATATGCCAACTGTTCACTCATAGAAGAAAAATGAGAGAAGCATCTCTTTTTCGTCGGTCGAACAAAAATGTTTATAATCGAAATTCAGCATTTTTAACTTTTTCATCTGAAAAATGTTGATTAAACAGGAGCTCTCTTCAAACGTTTCATGTAGAAGTTAATAGTCTATAATATGCTATATCGAATATCATCATAGTTCAATATTTTTTTCGCTCATCGTTACAATCAGTAAGAGATAAACATCGTTTTTTCATAGACATCACACAATTTTTCAAAACATTAATATCAATGCGTATGGCACATTCTGGATAAATTTTCTTGTGCTTCACTATCGAAATGGAAAGAAATTGCACTGATACATATGCATACTGTAGTATATCTGTAGAGGGTTTAGCCCTCAAAAAAATGACTTTTGCAGTTATTTGTTATAGTAGAGAAACAAGCTTTAAAAAAAATAATTTTGTGCAAGATTTTTTTGCAAAGAGCTGTAAATACGGAATTTGTTTTTTGAGTCGGCTATATAAATATTGGTTGATATTGCGAAAAATGATTCATATAATCGTAGAATATCTATTTTCAATCTGTTATTAATATTTGGAATGATTTCAAAAATTACAACATTGATAGACGTATGAGCATTCATGCGTCTTTACTGGAAATACATGTCGAAATAAGTGAGACGTAAAATTATTTAGCACATTTGACAATATAAAAGCGCAACTATATTTAAGTTCACTGTTGCGTATTCTAACAAGTTAAGACATGAAAACAAATCTTGTACAGATATGCTCGTGAATGCCTTTTACTTTAACAAATTTTCCGTACTTAATAACAATAATTTGTTTTGTTATAGATTCCTTTTTTTAAAGAACGTATAGAGATAAACATATCATTTTTCTTTTTCTATCTATCTCTCTTTTCTCCTTTCGCTCTTCGGCAAAACAACATAAAAGCCTTAACCATAACTAACATTCATTCTCTTTTCACTTATCTTCTATTGCGAGTACTGTTAATACAAATACAAAAAAAAGAAACAAGACTTGGTCTCATCATTCAATAGCAATGCTTAAGCCAACAATTATCATCTCATCAATTTTATTTATGCTTGCTCTATGTATTCATGGAAATCCACACAATACACCAGAAAATTCACTTTCTTCAATGGTCACATTTATTAAACCAGCAGCAAGTGTAATGCGCCGTCTTAATCCACTTAAATTATTTTTTACTGTGGCTCATGCACCAACACAAACTCCTCATTATTCAATTGAATGGAATTTCCCTTTATTGAAAACCATGTTTCTCGAAAGTAAACATGTTAGCAATGAGGATAAAGAATTATTTCGTATGAAATTCGGCAATGCCGAAAGGGATTACGTTAATTGGTCACCCGAAGAGCATGACGAATTAGAGCGATTTACAGAGAAATATTTAAATGTTTACAAATCACCTGATTCATTTTTGCCGTTTCTTGATTGTCAAGCTTTAACCTATGCTGTTACAGATGAAATGCTTCATGATCTTCAACCAATTATAAGTGATGAAAAACGTTCCAAAATTCGAGCAAAAGCAGTTGAACGTTTATGCGAGTCAGAATAAGAAAAACAAAAGAAGGTTTTTTTTTCTGTATCTTGTATTAAAAATAAAGAAAAATCTAATTAAAACAGCATGTTCAATTTTATTCTCACACTTATTGAAGCATCTGCGATAGTCGATTACGCTAAAAACTTCTATTTGACCTACATATAGCTGAAAAGACTCAATTAAAAGTTGAAAAATAAAAGAAACAAAGAAGTATAGTTTATTCTATTCTTAGAATTTACTAAAGTCTAAGGAGAAAAGCTCATTCGAGTTTAATTTCTTGATGTAACTATTTTTCTTACAAAAGAGAAAATCGAATAAATCTTACTTTGACTGTTGTTGTTTGAGCATTGCGTACATCATAATGACCTGGTCCAGGATTTTCATCATTCCCAAATACCTCACCACGATTTGCAAGTGATAAAAATGGAGCATAGCCTTCTGTTTATATGAAATAAATTTTTTTCTCTCTCTGCTGAACAAAAGAATTTTATTAACCTTCGTTGAATCTCTTTCGTCGATGATCATAAGTGCCAGGTCCCACATGATCCGGAGTACAGCCTACTCCCAGGTGTAAGTTTCGTGGTGCCCGATCGTACATCTAGAATTGTACTTGTCATAAATATATATTTATCTTAAACCGGAAATATTCTATTACATCTTTTCTTAGTTTTGACTTTATTTCTATAGGCAGGAAGCTTTAGATTTAATAATTCAATTTTGTGAGAATATATTTAATCAATATAAACCTTATTAGTACATGTAGAATTCTATAGGAAATGAAGTTAAAATCTTTTGTTCTTCGTCTTCTTTAGAAATCGTGATACGTATAATAGAAATCTTCTTTTCATGAAAAAACGTAACTAAGAATAAACCACAAGTAAGGGAAACTAGAGTAAATTGCACTTTTAGTTATGTTATCGTGATAATATTATTAACAATAATGAAATATATTTTTCTTTATCAATATTAAATAACTAGTAGAGTAATCAATTAATCAAAGATGAATTTTCTTAGTTCGATAGTTCCAAGATACCAAATGGCCTGTTTTATTTTTTTGTAATACAACTAATCTCATTAGTGCGGATCAACAGATTTCAAGAATTTTGAACACACTACCGAGATTAATTCATATGTTACAAAATACGAATTCTTTTTCAATTTTCAAAAGGTTCAAGCTCGTAGTGCATTTCTATTCATTTTTTTCCTCTGAACTGTATTTATCTCATGCTGATTGTTTTTAAAACCACTGGTTCAATTATACGGTTTATTTTTGTGATGTTTTCTACAGTTAGGAATTTAGTTTTCATTGAAAAAATACACAGCAGCGAGTGCATAGGCGTTTCCATTTAAATAAAAATAAGAAAAGTCAATTTGCTATAGAAATTCTTGTTTTTACATTATTCATTAGAAGCATTCTATAAGCGAATCAGATAATTTATTACATTTTTGTCGTCAAAACACGTTTCCATTGATGAGAGCAGAAACAAAACAATGAATCTTCATTCGCATCCATTTTATTTATGTTTTTATCTATTCTAAGTCGCGAATGTGGAATGAGTTCGCACGCTGAAATGAATTCTTTTATTATAAAGAAAGAAGCAAAGATTAAACTTATATAAACTATGAGCACAAATAGAAAATCCGAAAGAAGAGATTATTGTTGAATAAAAAATTTGTTGGTTGATTGATGCAAATGAGATTTTCATCTTATCACGTGAGAAACAAATCCACTTCATCTCTAGGAGATTCAGCAGACCTGGAAGTTTATTTTCATGGATCATGAAATTAAATATTATTTATGCGCACACGAACTGATAGATCATTGATATTAGATATTCGGAATCTCAGTCTGGAAATAGAGGATTGTGTTATGAGTCCGTCATGAGCATAGTGAGGTCCCTATTATACTTTGCGTTATATAAGATTTATCATTGACGGCGCGTTGTATTCACTTTGACGTTTTAGAGATCAAGAAAAAGAAAAAAAAGAAGATCTATGCACACGATGGTTCTGCTTAGCAACTATTTACTTTATAATGTTAGGTTAAAATTCATCGATTAACTACCATCATTTTCATTGTAAATATCATTTCGTTTTTTAAATTCACAAAGATCAATCACATTAGTTATTATTAATCGTTGTGATTGTCCTATGCGCTCGATATTTTATATTCTCAGTTGTACAAATCCATTATGATTGTTACAATTATAAAATAGATTCACGCGAAAAGTATGTACATTGGATCAAAAACTTCATGGAAAAAAAACAAGGGCAAGAGATGCAATTGAAAGATTAGTAGCTTATACATCAAACGATAAATACACATGGGAATTTTAAACGATTAATGATCATATTCTAATAGTTCTTCAGAAAAACTTGACATTTTCAATGATTCTATTGAATGACTTCAGATCATAGACTAGGCATCGGATCGATGAGAAAATATTGATGATTATACTAATATAAACTGAATCTTCTAAAGAAAGCATGATGTACAAGGCTTCGGAAACTATGTATTAATTGTTAGAGATTATAAAAGTTGCTATCGATATCTTAGGATACCATTGGTATGTTTAGTCTATGGCCTTGATAGATTCAAATGAAGACACTATTAAATAGAATAAGACAAACTGTAGAAGCCTTGTCACGCCATGTATTTCTTATCAGTATGGTGTTTGTTTATAAACCTTTAAGAATAAAATCTTCATTAGTAGGCAAATCTCTACTGAGAATTCAACATGAATTCATCAATTTATTAATATGCGACTAATCTTTCAATGATGTCTTATCGTTGTTCTCAGTATCGATAGTTTCTATGAAAATTACGATAGCCCCTCGGTAATTTTCAATTATTATTGTACGAATTGTCACAGAGAAAAACAATGTGACTAGATAATTGACTAAAAGTCTTTTCTGCTTAGATAATTACCAAGTCTCCAAGGAATCTCAACATATGAAATTCTTTATGCGAGGACCCACGTATCCAGCAATTTTCATTCGATATACCTAATTTGAAAGTTTTAATTCTCTAGACTGAAAGGATAGGGTCTAGAAACCGTAATTCACCTGAGTCTGTCTGTAACAATAACACAAACGACCATTTCTGTGGTACAAATGACCATTCGTACGGTACAAAATGACCATGTCGGCAGTACAAATGACTATTGTTATGGCACAAAGGGCATTATTACGGCACAAACCATGGGCGGTTGCATGACATGGTCACGGGAAACAGTCCGCTCTGGATATGTGGCCAGTGGAGGGGACGAGCTGATTCACCTACGGAACTCTGAGTAAACCATCACCAAATTTCTGAGCCCTGCATTTTTGTGGCTAGGTAAGACTCAACCCCTCCCTGTCTTAAGGGTCTTTGAGTCCCATTCTGTTCGTATTTCGTCTTTACTTTTCGTCTAATTCTTACTTCAGTTTCACTTATTTCTACCCCCTTTACAGGTCTGTTTGAAAATATCACTACCAGCTGCTGCTGACTCAAACAACCGATTTTCTGTCCTTTCCATGCATTTCTTCTCCTCAGCATTGTCAGTCTAGGGCCCAGTGAATCGACTTTCGATGTCGATGAACGTTACTTGTGTTATACTGCTACCGAAGTAAATATGACATTTTACATCAGCAGAAAATTTCTTCAATCATAAGCATACATCTATCAGAACGTTCCTGCTAATGAGATTCTTTTTAAACTGATTTTCTTCATTAGCGTCTCCTACACAATGTGACAAATGTTTATAGAAATCAAATGGAAGCCGTAATTTTTCGTTTTAAAGAAAAAACTCAGGCGTTCAGGGAATATTTTGTATATTGAAATAGCTAATTATTACTGTTCTACTGAAAAATATTCTACAATCAATTTTAGTATCTATCTTACTTACTTTTAAGCACTATTTTTAACACATCAATAAGACTTACGTCGATAATTTGTATCAAACTAAAAACAAGTAAAAAAAACTACATCACCATTTTTCAATTAAATGTCATGACAACGATTTTTAATATTTCAAACACAAAAAATTGACATCCTAATTTTTGATTGATCAAAAATTCAGCCAATAGAACGAGAAGTCCACTATCTATACTACAACGAAATTTCCAGGCTTTCGAATTCCAAATAGACAAGCTTAAATATGCATTGAGAATACAAAAAAAGCATAACATTCAATAAAAAAAAAGCTGATTCTTTGTTTTAACAAGATTAATCATGACAGACGAACCATTATTCTCATTAGAAATGGGTGAAAATCGTAAGTCATCGAATGATAACGATGATGATGATAATCGTTTTATTGATAATGATACTGGTGCTGACCCATCACAATCAAAGTAAACTCTCGATGAAATAAAAATACTAATTTTAAACTTTTTTCCATGTTCTCCTTTTAGCGAAATGGAAACAGTACAAATAACCGAACGAACAGTTAATCCACGCGGAGAAAAAACTTCGCCTCATGATTTTCAACTATTAAAAGTTCTAGGAAAAGGTGGATATGGAAAAGTTTTTCAAGTAAAAAAATTATTTGGTACTCATCAAGGTGAAATATTTGCCATGAAAGTTTTAAAAAAAGCGACGTATGCTCATGAATCATGTCTTATTATAAATATTAATATTTTCTTCAATATTTATCTAGAATCGTTCGTAACGCAAAAGATACTGCACATACAAAGGCTGAAAGAAATATTCTTGAATGTGTTAAAGTAGATTTTGATTTCGATTTGTTTTGATATTAGCAAATAATATATTTTTTCAGTGTCCATTTATTGTTGATCTTATATATGCATTTCAAACAGGTGGAAAATTATATTTAATATTAGAATATCTATCAGGCGGAGAATTATTTATGCAATTAGAACGTGAAGGAATTTTTTCCGATGATATGGCTTGGTAAGAATTCATCTATTTTGAGATTAGAAACAATTTTATTTTGTAAATGAATCATTTTTTTAAGGTCAAGTTGTTTTCTTTTTGGAAAATCTAAAGGTGAATTTATTGTCTAGCAAAAGAATAATGTTGTCTTTTATTTATTGAGAGAGAATAGAAATGAATGTTCGCTTGATCGAGTTAAGAACCTATTTTAAATTAGGATGAAAAATAAAGTACCTGTGTTCACGTTGTTGTTTTGTTGTTCGTATGTTGACTAGTAAAGAGCATAACGAAATAAAGTTATGCGATGGATTTTGCAAACAATTTTTGATTATAAACAGTCGCAATTTCAAGTATGCTTTGTTTTTTACGACCACGCAAAGTCTCAATTCGAATCGAACATTTTATTATTATATACAAATAGATCGATTAGTAATCAAAATTTAATTCTAATAAGATAAGCCAAACAAATGTTGTAGTAAAACTTGTTTGTCTTTTAATTTGTTGAATTAAAATAAATAGTTTAGAAAAGAATTTGATTATTTTCTAGTTTCTATCTATCTGAAATCTTACTTGGAATCGAACATTTACATAAAGAAGGAATCATTTACAGGTTTGTTTTTGCTACTTCTATTTAAAATTTAAAAATTATTTTTTAGAGGTGAGCATTTTCAGAGATAACATATACAGATCGGACTAAAAACATTTCGTCTTATTTAAGATCTTAAACCAGAAAATATATTACTTGATGGTCAAGGTATTGATTATAAGCTTTTGTTTTTTGTCTAATATCCAATTTATTTAGGTCATGTAAAACTAACCGATTTCGGTTTATGTAAAGAATCTATCTATCATGGCGGACAAACAAATACATTCTGCGGTACGATTGAATATATGGCACCAGAAATTTTAACTCGGAGTGGTCATGGCAAAGCCGTTGATTGGTTTATATTTAATTTAAAAAAAGTTTATAATTTCTATCCTCTCGCTATTGTTTAGGTGGTCATTTGGCGCATTGATGTATGATATGCTAACGGGTGCTGTATGTCGTTGAATTTCTTTTTCTCTCCAAACAGTAGCATTCAATATCTTGTTACATTTGATTCAGCCACCATTCACAGCCGAGGATCGTCGACGAACGATGGACAAAATAATAAAAGCAAAATTAATTTTGCCAGCATATTTAACTATTGATGCAAGAGAACTCATTCGAAACGTAAGCTGTGATTATTGATTATCAAGATTTTATAAGACAAAGTCGATAGTGTGTTGTGTCGGAGAAGAAAAATATTTTCTATAAATTATGACTCGGTGATTGATTCAAGGTTGATCGAATCAACGTGATATTCTAACAGTAATAATCAAGGATAAATTGCTCGTTAAAAAGAAAAATACTGAATTCTTATTTGAAAAAATGAAATAAGAATTAAAATACTAAACGAGCAAAAATTATGTAAAGTTCGACTTGAGACGGGAGAATTTAAATAGTATTTTCATCGTGCGATAATCGAATGACATTAAAAAAATCTTCTTTTTTTTAGCTACTTCGCCGACAAGTCAGCCATCGACTTGGCAGTGGACCTGAAGATGCTGAAACCATAAAAGTAGTAAAATTTCTATTCGATTACTTTTTAATTCAAATTTATAGAGTCATCCGTTCTTTGGTCATTTAAATTGGAATGAGGTACACGCAAAACGATATGAACCCCCATATAAGCCGACTCTGAAAAGTGAGGATGATGTTAGTCAATTTGACACAAAATTTACTAAGCAAACACCTGTCGATTCGCCCGATGATAACATGTTAAGTGAAAGTGCTAATCAAGTTTTTCTTGTATGTATTTTTATTCATTTCGAGAAAAGGAATAGTAACAGCTTTGTTTTTAATCCTAGGGTTTTACTTATGTTGCTCCATCGATTATTGAAGAAATGAGTAGATTAGATTTTACTAATATTGGACATCGATCACCACGAAAAGTCTTTCCTCCCGAATTACTTTCCCATGCGTATGTCTTTTTATTGGAATTTTATTTTCGTAAGTTTTATTTTCAAAAACTTCAAGGTTACATCTAAAAATTCCTGAATCAAATACTATTAATGATCAGTCAAGTGCTGCAGCAATAGAATCAAAGGATATCGCTGATAATTCATTGTCAAGAACAGTCAGATCGTCCACGCTCAATAGATGTCAATCGAATAAATCAAAAAGTCCAGGTATAAAAACAAATAGTCTGCCAGCGATTTGAATGAAAAATGACTCTGATCTTTTATCGATAGGAAATATATTTAGAAAAATTTTTCGTCGTCGTCGTAGTGCCAGTCGTTAGAAACAATAATAATGTGGGTCTTTCAAATTGCTTTATTTAAACACTATCCTTCTCGTTTTTTGTTCCCATTACATCGCACGCTTCACATTGACAGTTGCATTAAAATTATATTTAATGATAGATGATGTTTGCTCTACTAGATATTAGCTAGGCTCGACTCTAATAATTTATGAGTACCTTACGGCTCTTCCTCGACAATCAAATCAGAAGAAAACGTTTAGGAAGTGTCCTTTCTGTAACGGAAAAGCGTATGCTTCAATTGCTCTGCGCTAAATTTTGGCATTCACAGGAAATAATATAGATTCCATTTTGCATTTGATTTAAACAGACATGGAAGATTGATTTGTTCATTTTAACATTCTTAATTTCCTTTCATGGAAACAGGCTGACAAGCTCAATAATTCGAAAGAGTTTCCTAAAAATAGTCATCAATTTAAATGCGTACTTTTTCAAGTAACAGGAAACGGGCACTGTAGCTTAACACTCTTTTTCAAATCAGTCAATTTTTTTGTTGCGCAATTGCTTACTTTTAGAGAAGAGAATCATCACAAAATCAAAAGCTAAAAATAGAAGTCAAGTCGGTGATTGAATACACCCTTCTCATAAAAATTAGCTCTTTTTCAAGGAACGAGAAACCTTGAAATGGGTTCAGCAAATAAAACTGACTTCACATAAAAGTTTTCAGAAAATTTATTTTTATTCAGAACCGTTTTTCTTGCCGAATGATCTGTGGTTCTCGTCTTAAGTAAAATTCTATGCTACATATGCACCCGTAGATTATATATATGTTCATTCAAGATTAGAGGCATGCCAAGGTATTTGAAAAGTGCCTAAAGGGTTTACCCTCGAATCGGTCCTTTTCTGTTCGGTCCCATTCGGTGATCTCTCACTTGGGTCCTTTCTCAATTCGGTCCCTATTACTTGATTCTCATTTCGGTCCTAATATAACCAATTATAGTGGTTCATATTTGTATGTAACGATATAAACTTGAATCAATACTATCCAACAATGGAAAAAATGTACCAATGTTCATATCAGGATTATTGACACGAACTTTTTGTTATTTCTTGTTAGTATATTTGTAGGATTGGTAAAGTTTCTTCACCTGCTCTTTTTTTCATACGAAATATTGCTTCCTCAAGAACGAGCTTTTTTGGCGAAGATTATATACAGATATGATGACTAGGTTCGCGAATCATGGATATGTTAGCATGACCAGTGGCGGCGGAGCCACTGAGACCCATGAGGCTTGAGCCTCACCTAGATTTCACGAGGCGAGGCTCAGCCTCACTTGCTTTTGTACTGAATATTGCTATTTCTTATTCTTGCATCAAAGCAGGAGCAAAGAAAAGTATTTTTTAATCTTCTTTGTTATGCCGACCATTTTTATTTTTACTGAAGTTCAATAAAAAAGAGAACTTATTTTCTGCTTGATGCTTTCGTAACATTCCACAGTAGAAAAAAAAAATATTATGAGCGTCACTTGGCTTATTGACGCACCGCCGCCCCTGAGCACGGCATCATGATAACGAAGTTGTACATGGTCTTTGTCGGCACCGCCATTCGTTCGTATCTTTATATTGCCTTTTAATTGTATATTGATAATCTTGATAGTTAAGTACAAGTGCATTTCGATTAGTAGTTGCGAATTCCAACTTGCTGTTCATTTTTCTAATATAACACGTGTCTAAGCAATAATCTCTCACGCATCGTTTGGTTTGAACTGAAATATGCTATAGTTTCTTAATCAATGAGCAATGCTGATAAATAAATATTCCTCCTTTTGTTTTTATTTTATGAAATATAACTGAACAGAAGAGGGACGGAAATGAGAATCAAGTAATAGGGACCGAAGCGAGAGATCGTTGAATGGGACCGAAAAACAAAAGGACCAAATCGGGAACAGCCCGCCTAAAGACTGCGCGTGGGAATAGACGCAAAAAGAAACTTAAAAATTAGTTTTCCCAGTCATTCTCAGCTTTGATATAATATTTCAATAATAACTGCAGGATTTTGACAGATTCATAAATGACGCACGTAGCCACGTCCAGTGGTGAGGAGAAAAAACTTTGCTCTGTACTCATAGTTGGTTGCGGCAGACCTGATATTCTTCCTACTGGAAGACTTACATATTGTTTTTTCACCGTCCATCACTATAGTATTAAAAAAAATAAGCAAGCTCTCACATAGAAACCAATATTCGGTTTTACTTTGGTGAATGTGGATTAATCACTAAACACGATCTTTTGCGGGCGAATGATTTATTAATTTTGAACTTGAAAGTTTTGTTTCAATTCGATTAACTTTTATTTCTATTTTAGTTAACCGGAGTCTTATTTAATCCTCGAATCGTGTGTTGTGACAGTGATCAACGAAGCTTGCTTTTCCTATGCATTGTAACTCTACGCAAACAAAGAATTGTTATGATTGTTTTTCCATCTTTCTATGTCTTTATTTATCTCTGTCCTATTGTTATTATTGGTAGCGTTTCAATTGTATCTCTTTTTCTTCGTACTCCACTTATGTATGGTTGTTTTTCTTCTTTTTTTTTGTTGCTGTTGAGCTTTTTGTAGAAAAATTTAAACATATTTATTTCTATATACCTAACAAAAAACAGAAACTTAAGATTTACAATAGGGTGGCAGACAAATTAGATTGCTCTCGCAATGACACCGATAAAATTGCTCAAGTGTTTGTTTCCACATGTCGCCGTTTGTAGGGTTTCAACAGGAGAACTCCTCAGAATATAACGAACGATTATTACTCTCGTAGATGGAATTTTTCTTTTGATGAAATTGAAAGTGCAATGGCTCCAACTTTCTGTGTTACTTGTTCGAAATATGCTGTGTATGATCGCGAGATCCGAAAATTGTTTTTATCGTCGGATATATTTTTTAAGCGAGTCTCTTATGTTGGACTTCATTATACTTTTTGTCGCTGATATAGAAGAAAACTCCGGATTCAAGGTACACAGTAAATCATATGTCCTTTTCTTTTTGTAAGAGCTACTTAGAACGATTTTTTTTTCTTAATATTAACCAACCCATGTCGAACAGTATAAAAACAAAAGTGTCAAATTGAAGACACAGCAGGTATTTTTAATGAAATTTCTGGCATGAAAATTATTATTGAATTTTCACATTCTCTAAACCTAATTGGATCCTAAAATATACTTCATAAGTAAGAAACATCCAAGATCAAAAGAAAGAGCGAGAGAGCAAAGAACACTTATGATAAATATTGTGACGATAATGTTATGGTTAGTGTTGTATCGTACTATATAATTTAGTTCTTTTTGATGATTTCCGACACTTTTTTGTTGAAAAATATTTAGTTCACACATTTCTGGTAGAATAACTTCAATGATTATTGAGTGAGCGCGATCACAGTCCGTAGCATTTTTAAAAGTGTAAGTAGCGACGGCAACAACCGTTTTCTTTTTTTTTATTGCATAAAAAGTTACTTCTATTTTTAGACGATTATTTTTCGAGAGATTATTAAATTTGTAGTGCTTTGTCTCAACATGACAATTAAGAATTTAATAAGAGCACGCTACCATCTGAAACAGTCTTTCAAAGAGAAAGGAAAGTTAAGATAAAGAATAAGAGCCTTTCGGAAATTCCGAAATAGAAACTCTTTAGCGTACCTTGAAAATGTCAACCTATCTTGTCTGGGAAGTTTTCAATCGTTTGCCAACAATATGCAATAATTATAATAAAAATAAATTTCGGAACGTTTGATACTTATCGAAAATCTCCTCCCACGCACTACGCATATTCCCTAGCGCACACCTTATTCGAATTAATTGATTTTGTCAGATCTAGTGGCACAGAAATAATAGAAAAATATTTACCGAGTATTAGACTATCTATTTTTCATATCAAACTTGATATCTCTCGTATTGGCTTAGCATTTAACTTCTAAATCTGTCAATCTGATAAATCATATTTTGATTTCATATCTGAGCATAAAAGAGTAATAAAAAAAGAAAAAAAAATATTCCCGTTCGAAAACAATTCATGAAAAACGATCCGATCGATATTACAAGGTCAATTTGATCAGCTAATCCTATAAACATATCATTTTCTCTCAATATTTCAAGGCTATTCAACAGAGTCATCGATTAAAGTTATGATTAAAATCCTTTTTTCTTTTCTCCGATAGAAATTTTTATTCTCCGCAATATTCATCATCGTCATAGTTACAACGTAGGTATCATTCTACGTCGCAACAAAAACAAAATGTTTTCATCACCTCATTTATTGATCTCGTAGATAATTGTACTTATATCTTAAATATCAGCGTGTCGTCTAGTACAACTATGCTCATTTCTTATGCGAATCTCATCCGAAACATTTAACTAATAGCTTTTTTTCACCGAAGATAAAGCCTAGAACTGGTAAAATTTCTGGCATCGAACCATGCGAAATCAGCTCTTTTTTTTTTGTTTTTGATAATTCCTATTTCTCATCAGTTGATAAAAAAAAATCAATCGATAATGATGAATATCCTTGTAGCAGGCTTTCTTTTTGCGCATACGATTTTAATTAAATCCGCGTCGAAATGCATCAATAAAAGTGATTATTTGAATCAAGGAAAAAAGAATATTTTTCAATATTCTATTATAATTTTGTTCAGTCATCTTATATGCAAGGTAAACTTTCTATTGCATAGATGTTGATTTCTTTTCCTGGTATGTTATTATTTTATTTGATAATGATGATAAAATCAAAAGTTCATCGAAATGATGAAAGGTTATATTTACATGTAGTATAAAAAAAAAAGAGGAGAGAAGGTCATCAATCAACTGCATAGCCATCGTGAGTCGAGAATTGTGTTGATGTAGTTTTGCAACAACAAAAAAAATATGTAAAACGAAATTCCAAGCAAGATATTTAATTTATTCTTGTATATACCTTCACGGTATTATTATTATTGAGAAATTCTATGTTCAAATACTGCCTACATCTTATTCGGTTTTCTTTTAACGCTTATGCATAGTTCTTGCAAAGCAAGTCTTCTCTCTTTCTTCGCTATTAGTTCTTTCTTTTTTTTTGTATCTCGTATTTTAGATGCACACAAGCTTAAAAAGAATCAATAACAGAAAGAGAAGCTGCACAAACTATCGCAGGATTGTTACAAGAAATCAACACTCTTCAAGTCCCTCTATACCACCACGTTTCTCCGTTTGGCTGTTCTTGACAAGTAATGTAAATAAAAAAATAATAACCATGAATGAAACATAGAAAAAAAAATCTTGAAGAAAGGAACAACGCAATTAGAGTGTTTTAAAAAAGGGCAAACTAGTTGTCGTTGACGTTTTTAAATTCTCAACGAATCGAACAATTCAATTTGTCACCGCCTATGTATACATGCACGCAAAAAAGGAGTACTAGGTCAGTAAGAATGATTTTTACACGTTAGAAGTTCTATATGGCTTCAAACTATTCTATGAATCTTAGCCGCAATCTTATCAGATGAGTAATCTTCTACTATAGTCAATAGCGTCATCTCGATAGTTAAGTGTGACCGACAATCGGAAAGGAAAAGTTATGATGATTGATACTCATAGATTTTTTGTTGGATAAAAAATCAAGATGAAATGTTTATCTAACTTCGATGTTACCTATGATGAGCTTTTAAAATAACATTAGTTGAATGATCATATTCTCACACCTACGCTCTCGCCTATATTTAGTTTCTTAGTATCAAAAATCAGCAATAAATGGGAGTATCACATTTTTTAAATATTTTGCTATATAAAATACCTATAAACTCGCGCATGCACCTATAACATACGTAATTTACTATTTTAATTACTGAGTCATATGCATCATGAAAAGCATGAAATCATTGAAGCAGAACATTATCTATAGTGTGCATATATCATCAACGATTGGTAAGCGAACATTAAGTAGAATTGAACTCTGAGCTACGGTTTTCTTTTTGTTTTCTTTTTTTCAAGTGTGAGAAACATGAGAATAATGTATTTGATATATTAAAAATATCGCTGCCAGCTTGTTCTTTGCCTTTTTTTTTCTCTGTCTCTCTCTTTCTGTTTTTCGAGAGAGGTAAAAATTGTTTAGGCTTTCTTTTAGCATTTTAGTGTTAAAATAGTAATTAGACCTTTGTAAAAAGAAATCTATTACGAGTATTTATGAAAATGGCTCGTCGAAAAATGAATGGTAAGTGATAGAAAACGTTGAAAGGTGCAAAACAAATTATCATAATGATTGAAATAGAGTCCACTTCAAAATGTCATTCTTGTATGCACACGATGCGTTCAACATCCATTAATATCTTTTCTTTTCACGGATATAAGCAGCAAAAAATCTTGAAGAAACATCATTTTTTGTCATTGACAAATTTTTCTTCGTTTCTATGCAACAAAGAGCCTGATTTAATCTTCTACGTATCTGTCAAAGACATGTTTCCATAATTTTGTTTTTGTTTTTTGTTTGTAGAAGATCTTATTTGGTTTTATCATGTCGATCAATTCGACAACATCGTCAATTCATTGTAAAAAAGCATTGAAATCATCGTTATCACAAACAGATAAGTATCCATATTCGAGGCATTCATTGAAAGAGTGTCAAAATCGAACGCTGTCAAAAGATCGAAAAATGTCAACGTCAGAAGAATCGTCTGGTGATTTACTTGCAGACTTATCATCGTTACCATTTAAACAAATAAATACTAAATGCAATAGACGAGTTATCGATTTTAAATCGCCTTTAATACAACAAAACCAAGGTTTTCATTCTGAACGACGGAATTCAATGCCTCAAATTAGTCTCAGCTCCCTACTACCAAATCCTTTTCGTTCGAAAAAACATCACCATAAAAACATGTCAAAGTAAGTTAACATCGCTATGGGTATAAAAAGCAGATGATGATGATAATGATAACGATGTCGTCGTTTGAATAACGTCATTTTCATTAGAAAACTAACAATTCTTTGCTTTTTTTCTTTGCATCTCTTATCAGTAGTAGTAACAAGTCAGATGCAGTTGACTTTTGTGCATTGTAACTAACATATGCGTGTGCTTTTCTGTCTTAGCCGTTAGTTCAGTATTTTCTTTATGACCATGAAACGTTCTCTTTTTTTTTCTTGCAGAGACGACACACATACGCCGGCTAATACTTTTAACAACAACTATTCGCTACATCACAACGACATGATGACAATGAAAACCGAACAGCCTGTACCTTTGGTGAGTCGAATGTTTTGTCATGCTTGATAGACAAATTTTATTTTTATACTTCTTATACATTGCACGACATAATTAAAAGAAGATAATAATTTTATATGACGTCTAGGTATATATAAGAGCGATGAATGTGTAATAAAAAGAAAAGATATAGCACAATAAGTGCACTTTAATAGATATGTTAATTGTAATAATTAAAATGGTCAAATCATTTCGTCGTAAAAAAATTAACAGGCATTTAGCTGATTCATCTTTTAACTCAAAGCATTCGCAGACAGTAAGATCATAAACTTTCTTATGTACTTCTATATTCCTTGATCATAAGTCAATAATTATTTGAATAAAATAGAAGCCTTTTGAAAAAAAAATGATTGTTTTATAAAAAAAACGATACATTGTTTTATTTACACACCTTGCCTTTTTCTCTTATCCTTTCAATGCGCATTCGCGATGCAATAGCGAGTAATAAAAATCGAAGATTACTTTCTCCTATCATGTCATTTGATCCATACGATTGTTTTACTATAAATGTCAGTAAAACAAAAAAATTCAAACATAAAAGAACAACAAGTATTTGCAGAATTCCAATTTAAATATTCGTATTATAGGCCTTTTTTTCCTTTGCGCTCTCTTTAATAGAAATCATTCAATACAATCCCAAGCAATTCACGAACAACTTTATCCATTAGTAATGATCGTTTATCATCGCCCGTCCATGAAGATTCAACATCATCAATATCATCTCTGTCGTCCCTATTTACTCTTCAGTCAAATCCATCTGTCGCATGTTCAGCGGAAACTCTACCATTAGAACTACATACATCATTATGTATCGCCGAGATTTATCGTGAACATTTTTATGAATATGTAAGTTTTGAAAACTAACGTAACATTTGATATTGAATTCTTTCCTTTTTTCTAATTAGTTTCATATTAATTATTGTGGTGAATTCGAACACGACGGTTCATTTCTTGCGTCACTTCGATATTTTTATAACAAACCAATTGTAGTCGATAATAATAATACGTCGTCGTCAATAGACAACACTACTACACTATCCCAAGCTCGAGCTATTATTCGGTATGTTGATACAGGAGTTTTAGGACACACAAAAATGAATTTTTGCACTAAGAGAACAGCGTAACATGATAAGAAGAGAAAAAACATAAGATCTTATTTAGCATTAAACTAAACGAAATTAATGATCTACTTAAGTTTAAAAAAAATATAATCATAAATGAATGATAACCATAGAATTAGTAGTTAAAAAATATACAAACGTGGGTGTCAAGAAAAAAAATTAGAATTTAAACATGTGTAAAGAATATCAATTAGCATCGCATGAGAGCATACAAATATTGACGCTGTCTAAGAGTGAAAGCGAAGACTTATAAGATAATCCATCACTTCGCGACCCATTGATTATAAAATGAAAAAACAAACAACGACGAAAGAAGCGCAAAGAGTATAGCCTTCATCAATTGAATTAATAAGAAATAAAGACACATATTTTAGTTGCTTTTTCCTTTCGCATCTCTCAACTTGACTAACGATAATTAACTATTTATTTTTGTTCTCAAACGGAATTTATAATTAGGTCGAATTCATCTGCTGTTATTCAATGAGTAGACTGAAGAAAGGACTTAGAGAAAAATCACTTAACCCTTTCCGGCCGGCTGTTTGGAAATTGTCGCACCCCCCTAGGGGAAAATGTTGCCATATGGCAACACCCGGCCGGAAAGGGTTAACTACGTCATCAGGTTTATTGATATTTTCTATAACATCTTTCAATTGTCGTCGTTTAAAAACAATTTCGGCGTATTCTAAAATATTAAAATAAAATATCGAACAATGCTGATAGGCATGAAGCAAAATAAATGACCTACTTTAAATATTAATGCAAGGCATGACCTCATAGAAGTGTGAAATACACTTTCGGGGTGTAAACTTTGTGAAACGCGATCTAAAAGGAGTGTTGAAGTATATAGGATAGAAATTTAAATCCTCTTCTACACGCCCCGGACTCATCTGTCATGGACTAGGCTTCAGATTCGTCGCCAAGTTTCAAGAGACTATCGAAAACTATATTTGCGCGTAACATCTGATTGGAGCAGATATAAAATATTTCCTTGTTGAATTTCTAGACTTCAACGTCAATCATGATATAGACATACACATGAGTAAAAACAATTTTTTAGGCAACTAGAAACACCAATTAGATCGTATTTCACATTTCTTAATTCCGCAGACATTCCATTTTCTTTTCTTTTGATTGTCTCTTGTTAAATGCGTTTTGCTTTTATATTCGTAGTACTTCCACTCGTAATTATGATGTATCTGTAATGCTCGATGGAACAAATGAGGATAATATTCTTCAACTATTATTTAATAAAGCAGATTTACCAAGTATACATACCTATAAACCTATCGGTGATCCAAAAGTGAGTAGGTGAGATGAATAAATTGATAGAATAACGCTCAATCTTATTTTGTAGGCCAATGAAAAAATTTATTTATTCGATAAAACAAATGATGAAAGACAAAATTGTAAAATTGGTATTATTTATCAAGGCGCAGAACAAATAAATGAATATGAAATTTTTAGTAATGATGGTTTATCAGATGAAATGTCATGTTTTTTAAATAGCCTAGCCGATATTGTACGTTTAAAAGGTTTTCATAAGTATCGCGGTGATCTTGATATAAAAGATGATCTACATGGTGATGAATCATATTATACAAAATATAAAAATCATGAAATTATGTTTAATGTGGCGCCGAAGATACCATCAACAAAAGCCAACGGCCAATGTATCGAACGAAAAAGTCTTGTAGGAAATGCTTTTATTTGCATTGTTTTTCAAGAGTCCGATGCCGAATTTATACCAGACTATATTTCTGGCAAAGTAACACAAATCTATATTACAGTAAAACCTCATACAATCGATGAGGATCTTTATTATAAAGTAAAGAAGAAAAAAAGAGAATTTTTCCAATTTTTGTTTTTCTATAAAATTTTATAGATCGGTATTTGGCATCGTAATGACTTCACATCAACCGTTGAACCATCCGGTGGAATATATAAATATGATGAATCGTTTCGTGATTATTTTCTTACATTATTACTCAATTCATTAACTGCTGCTACTGAATCGCCTAGTTTACGTTTTCGCGTAGCCGAACAAAGACAACGTTTAAGACAAGAAGAATTTAAAAGACTTCTGCAAAATTTATCTATCGGACAAATCTTAGATACGACGTCCGAAGCTGAAAATACAAATTCTCATTTACTTCAACGTGTCAATTCACGAAGCGGTAGTATTATTAGTATAGCAACGCAATCAACAACTGAAAGTATTGGCTCAAGTTCTGGTCGTATATCACCCGTGTCCACAAAAAAACGGCGTATATCGAAAATATTTGGTGTCTTTACGAGTAGATCAGGTTCGATTTCTTCGGCGCCGTCCACTTCATCTCTATCAGTAAATCTAACAAATAATAATCAATCAACAGCTTCCTCAACTCAACACGAAACAAGCATGATGCAACGTCGAACATCAAATAAAGAAAATGATAAACGAAGATCGTCTGTAGTAAGTCTTATCATGTCAATTAAACTTGATTAATTAAATTTTATTTTCCTTTCTAGAAATATTATCATGCACCACCACCTCCACCGCCAATTCTATCTCAGTTAAATTCTCTGCCAGTGCAGTTTACGGCATCAAATGAACCGCCAACTCCTCCGCATAGATCATCGCAATCGTTCGATGCACTCAATGAAAAGTATAGAAAACAACCTTATTTATTGACTAATTGCAATTTTATTAGAAATATCAATTCATTTAGTTCATCAAAACAAAATCATGTTTCAAATCCGGGCATTGCAGAAGAAAAGATGCGTAGCCGATCAAATTCATCGCCCGACGTTGCTCCAATTATAACGAAGTAAGCTGATTATTAAGTTTTAATTCTCGTTAATTTACCTATATAACAATAGACTCTTTGAAACTTATATAATAAGAACAGTAAAAGAAATATGGTAGATATTAACTTTGTGTGTGTGTGTGTGTGTGTGTGTGTGTGTGACTAACACTTCTCGTTAGTTTTCTCTAATTTAAAATAATCAGAATTACAAGTGTTTTGTTTTTGTTTTTGTATTATTTTAGAATTTCTCCATCAAATGTAGCAGAAATAAAGGAGGAAATCGATAATACAAGTAGTTTACTAGACTATGAAAATGAACTAATTGAAGAAGAAAAAATTCAACATCGTCGAACACTAACTGAACCTCCACTAACATTACCAATTAATACGAATTCATAATTTGTATTCGTCTAAACTCACTTTGCGTTCCTTTTGCTTTGTTTTGTTTTGTTCAATGGCCGGTGATATCACTTTTCTCAGCGTGTGATGATGCTCAATAAATAAATATATACATATATATATCTTTTCAAATCTATTCTTGATTTTTTTATTATCATTATTATTATTATTATCGTTCGATGTTTAAACGAAGACTCGATTCTTCGTTGATACTATACGTTGAATGATGAGTTAGTTTTTTTGCTTTACTTGTGTCTTTCGCAAAGTGTGCAATGGGTGTGTTCCTCCTACGGTTCTTTTTCTCTTTCTATGTACACGCGTAAACGTATCTTATAATCAAAAACCAATGCATTATTATTATTATTATAAAAGCCAAAACACTGAAATGATTAAATTGCGTTTAAATTTAATTATGAATTAGTTTGAGAATAAATTTATCAATGTTAACTAATATTTTACTTTGCTACTTATTTATAATATTATCAAAAGAACTAACGAGGGAACGTTTTCAACTGTTCGAGAGCTGTTGGGGTCGACATTTTTCAATAAAGTCGAGCCCAGAGAGGTATAAAAAAATTCGAATTGTGATATTTTGACCTGAGATTCTGCCCAAACACAGGTCTATTTCTCAATAGAAGATTCTGAGAATTTTAGCTCAAAATAACTTTGTCTTCCTGACATATTTAAGTTTTGAAAATCAAAATATTTCAATAATTGAACGTGTCAGAAATCCAAGGTGATTTTGTGTTAAAATTCTCAGAATCTTCTATATGTAAATAGATCTATGTTTGGACAGAATCTCAGGTCGAAATTCCAGTAAAATACCTTCAACTCTGTATAGAAGACCTAAGAGGATTTTGAATACCTCACTGAACTGCAAGTTATGCACGAACTCCATGCTCAAAAGTTCTTTGACAGTTGAAAGCATACTCTCGTCAGATAAATGTTGATAAGAGTTAACAACAAAAACCAAGAACTTTATCTGACCGAGTTATTTATATTGGCTAAGATAACAAAAACAGAAAAACAAATAGAATATTTACAGATAGAGATACGCATTTAGGCTAAATATTGTCGTGTAGATATAAAAGATTAATATTATATTTATTCAATTATTAATTTTAACAAAACAAATTAAACTAAAAAAACAAAGAAAAAGAAACAACAGGATCATCAGTGGAATCCTATTATCACGAAATAGCAGCAACACTGTTATCAACATTATCATAAAAATATCAAAATGTTGGAATTCTCATAAGTTTATTCGTCTTTTTTTCCCCCCCTATTGGATGGTTGGAATGCATTCAGAATAATATCATTTAGCTAAGACGTTGAATAATGTTCAAATCTCCATTGTTGTGATGGTTTATTTGGTTCACATTTCTTCAACTGAAGTTGATCATTATTTTTTAAGCCTTCAATATCAAGGCAAAGTTTACTCGGATGATGAACAATCGCTCCATTCTTTAGAAAACAAAAAGACAGTTTAATTCTAAGTAAAAATCGGATGTTTTTTCTGTTACCTTTTCAAGTACCCATTTCTGATTATGGTCAATATACGCACAAGCGGACAATATAACAGGCAATGAATCACTACCGTGGCCAGACACAACTGCACATGTATCTTCGCGACGCAAATCATCATGTTTCGATAATGAAAAATATTGATTTGCCGATACACCGTTTTGACAGGAATATATCGATAATGGTATCGTGGCTTTTTCATCTTTACCCAATGTATCCAAACATAGACTTGTTGCAGGATTTCGAACCTTTAATATTCAAGGAATTGAATTAAACCTTTGACCTGTTCGATCGAGCTTACTTCTCCAAAGGCATGAACATTTTCATCCAGAATAAATTTTTCCGGAAATACATTCTCAAGATACCATTTAAATGAATGACAATTTAGACGTTTACGAATTTCTCGACGACTTTCAACATCACCATAATCTTTACCCTAAAAAAAAAAATGACTTCGTTGTCTTTATTCTAATGGAAAAATTCTTTTTACTTTGAGATCATGTCTATGCATATAATAGAAACGTTTATAATCGTCCATCCATACTTCAGCAAGTCGCATTGAATTTCGACCATGTACGTCACCTTTACCTTGAATGGAAAAAAACAAAAATGTCATTTTGCCTTTTGTAAAGAGTGAATATTGAATAATTACCTTTTTCACCAGTCATGTTATATGGATGGCCAGGTCGAAATATATGACCGACGCGAGAACATGGCACAAATTCAAGACTACCACCACACATCCATACACGAAAAGATATTTCAAGATTTTCACCACCCCAAACCTAAACATAATCATTTTTATTTCTAAGCATTTTCCATTTGTACATGAAACAAATAAACTTTCCCAAATATCATTGAACTCACTTTTCAATCAGGACAATGTAGATTATCTAGATCCTAATCTGACACTTGTCGCTCTTGCAATATCACATAATACTAAATTTTTCAGTAGTAATGCAATACTTCGGAACACTTTAGAGCTGTTTTTTCTATTTTACTAAGCAAACTTTTACGTGATTAACATTCAGATAAATTCATTCACTTCCGACAAACATGTCGAGACAACGATTTTGTATAGAGTTAATATTTATACTTAGTATATAAGATGTACGTTTAGTGACCTTTATTCAAGGAAGTTAACAATCGCAAATTTGTACATGTGCCCTGACGCACACATGTGGATACCAAATTTCAATGGCGGATGTGCGCACCCTTAGCAGATATGAATCATGGAGATAACAGTCAATTCCTGATCATTTCATCCAGCTGAAATATTTTCTACTTTAATTTTGCATTCTTTTAACCTAACTAAATCATCGTTGCTTTCTTTTTCTGTGTCATAGACATACATCCAATACACTTATGGTAAAGTTGAAACATGTCTTTTCTCATAAAATAATGAATCTATCAGTATTCTGATTGAAAGGAAACCATCGGAGAATAACAGAATAAACAAATCCTACCTCCATATCGTCATCTAAATAATAAGAAAAAAACGAAAACATAGAAATTCTTCATGAATTCATTCTCTATTTTCTTACCGTAACCACCGATCTCAAAGAAGTATTCTCTATGTGCAGCTAACAAGCCGCCTGCCATTGTCGGTGATCTACACGAAAATAATAAATAAGGTTTTACTTGCTAACAAAACATTCTTTCAAGCAAAAGCAACTTAAACAAACGCACGGATAAGGATCAACTCTGGATTTTTGTGCATTGCGTGTACGTGGTGGTATAGGGATCCAATTAAAATGTAATGACCACCAAAAACCTCCTACACTACCATCACCCGTACCCTTTAAATATCAACAAACACCTTAAAAGCAAAAGTAAACATATATTCACATGACTTACGCCATAACCCATATTGCTGTCACTAATCATATCTATTCCCGGGCATAAAACAGCCGAACGCTTTTCTTTAATTCGAAACAGAAGCGGTTCTAACCTACAAGAAAAGCAAAACAAAAAATAATCCAAATCACCATATTCAAAAAATAAAGCTAATGAAAAAGGAAAAAACAATCCTACAGAATCGGACTGATGGACGAATTTCGTATCGCGTTAATACGAAGGAGACTACCGGACCATCGGAAATGAAGTGACCATGAAAATATTCCAAGCGAACTAGTTGTGCCCGAATAATATGACAATTGATAACTACTTATTCCATCAACTACAGGACAAACTATAGCTGTTCGTTTTTGTTTAATACGATAAACTAATGGTTCAAGCCTAGATTTTATTTAGTTTTTATTTGAAAATAAGTTTTCGTTCCTAAAATAATGATTTTCGTATTTACTCACCAGCCAGTATTTGCTTCACAATGTGCATCGAGAAACACCACAACATCTCCAGTAGCTAGAAGAAACAATGAATTTATTTTATTACCAAAAACTGAATATTTTACCGTTTTTTGCGCCATAATTCTTTGCTTTAATTAATCCAAGTCGCGTAGGTGCTCGTAATATACGTACCAAATCTCCGAAATGTTCATCACAATAATCATCTAAACGTTGGCCCATTTCGTCTGAATAGTAGAAGACAAATAAATATTTTTGGCAAAATACAAAAGTTCGATATTTACCAATATCTGATTGATCATCGACTAGAATAACTTCCTTAAGTAAGTGTTTCGGCGATCGATTGAGTACGGAATATACTGTTCGAAGAACTGGCGACCATCGCTCATTTTTAAATACTATGACAACGGATGCAGTTGGTAAATCTTTTGGATAATCAGTTGATTTACACCTAAATATAATAAATTTGATCTTTCAGAAATTTCTATCACACATACAAAAAATCTTCGAAAGAAATAGATTTGACCCTTCTGCACTTTGAAAATTCTAATCAAAGTTTATAAAATTCGGAACGTCAACACCATTTCGAATAATCTCACAAGAAATGTTCTTCGGGGCTTTTTTTTCAAATAGAATATACCAATAATATCGTTAAATCCCAAAGGAAAAGAAAATCAAAAATAAATCAGCGATGAAACTATTTATACACTTCCATGATCGCTATAGATCACTATTATTTTAGAGAATGCAACCTACAATTGATCGCGAGTGTCTGGTATTGATCTCCATAGTGAAATTTTATCACTTGCCCGTAAATTAAAAAATTCTTTTTTCATCACAGCATCTAAATTTTTCGATTCTTCAGCCTAAACGAGGCATAAAAATAGACTTTCATTTTTCTTTTGAAAAAGCTTGTATTAATTACTGTTAATTGTACGCCTTGTCCATTCTCTCCGGGGCAACCAATACATGGTTCTGGTATTGAATAAGTATCGCGATTGATGAGAATTTTGCTTTTAACATGAGTCTTTTTTGTTTGTATTGTTCGGTTTTTAATTGTCGGCGTAAGATGATGATGATCGGTTCCGTAGAAATAAAACAAGACACAAAATATAGCAACAAAAAGAAGTAGAAGTTTATTTCGTCGACGATAAAGAAACCAATACAGATGTACTGTGAACATCTGAAACAAATCAAATGACGATGTCTATTCGAACATGGCCTTTTCTCATAGATCTATGTATGACCTAAGTCAATATGCAAACTGATGGTCAAAAGGAAACAAAAAAAAAGGAAAAGAAACATGTTTATCACGTACATTCATTTGTATTTATTTAATTTTTCGTGTGAATGCGAATTTTTTTCTTTCTCATTTCATCTTTTACACTCTCTAATGTTTCTCTCTTTGTACCAGGTGGAGGTTTTTGAATGAAATCTCCAGCAAATGATTCGAATGCTGAACGTAAACTATGTGGTTGATTTGGTTTTAATTCAGCTCGACTTGCGCCGAATGCTTTCGAAAAGAAATCATTCGTACTTGCACGTTGATATGCATTTTCATCGAGTTGATCATTGGATTTTTCGCGTTCGTTGTTATTTGTTGTGTCGATGGCGTTTTTATTTTCCTTTGCTGCTATTGTTGTCGTCGCGACTGTAAATGATTGGGTTCTGATGAAATAAATCAAAGTGAAATATAAGAAAGAAGAAAAAAAAAGACATAGACAAATACGAACATGGCAGCAGCTGCTGACTTTAGTGGCGTAGAAATAAATGTTTCAATATCATCGACGACATAACTTATACGATCAGATAGTAATTCATAATGATCACAAGCATATTTTTTAATAACACCATTAGCCATATTCACTTAAAAATGAAGAAAACAATATTTGTCTTAATAAATCAATATGAGAATGAAATGATTTATAAAAGGTTTTATTGAACTTTCAAATTAGATAATTCATCGTGGCAAGAGTGTGTTTCTAAATCTCTTCAGAGAGAGAGAGATGATGGTGCTAATCTATCAATGACCACAATCATTTAAAAAACTGCGTCCTGAACAATATATATATGCCATTAAGATATTTAAAAATGTTTCTTTTTGGCAATAATCGGATTTCATCATAAAATGAATTTCTCGAGAGAGACCTAATTGCTTTTATTGGGTAGTAATCAATTCTTTTATGTAAAGAAATCATCTTGTGTTCATTCTATTCAAATTTGTATGACATTTTCCGATATACATATATATGCAATAGACTATTAATATAAAAATTAGCTTATTTAGCTAAGTGGAATTCTCAATGAACCTTGATTTCATACATTTAGTTTTTCTATATGCTAGAAAAGACTATAGAATATACATGAAGCGGCGTTTTTAGCAGAACGAGTAGCTCTCTCTCTCGCTCTCTTCTTAATTATAAAAGCTACTCTGTCATTGAATAATTGGAAAGTTTCATTCTAACGAGAGATACTTTTGAATATAGAAAAAAAAAGGAATGCATCCAAAGATTTGAGCTTTCATTGGAAGAGAGAGGTTGACAACGACTGCAAATCTATATCAGTTGTCTATAGGTGTAAATCGTTTTAAGCTTTTCTTAGTGACACAGGAATCAACTTGAAATGATTAAATATTAATACTACCGTTCTACTCAAATTTTCACATGAAGAAAGACATTGAAAAATAATCGTTTATTATGAATTTTTTCGCATCTTGTCAGTTTTTAAAGGTTGATCTGAATCAAAACATCGTCAACTTTCATATTCCGCTACTTTTATGATGAACTGTCTTTGTAAGTAAAATAAAAATCAGGTTTCCTAAGAATATTCATTAAAAACCGACGATTAAGATTCGGCAATTCAACAAAAACAACAAGCTAATGATCTATATAAAGTTTAGAGATCTTTCGTAGGAAGTTTTACAACTGATTACCAATTGCAAGTTAATTCTACTAGGATTATCTATCAATGAGAAATACTATTCTATAATCTTACCTACATTTATTGAAAGGTTCAACAGCTAAGTCTTTAATTAATGCTTCTAATAGTGTTGCATCCAAATATTTATCTTCGTCTGATAGAACAACCATAGTACGTAAACGAGACAACCATAAATTATGTATATATGCATCATACTATAAAAACAAATAAAAAATTTGGAACAAAAAAAACATGATTTCGTTTTTTTACTTGATGTGTATCTTCAATCATCCAGATACGTAAGGCAGCCATAATATCTCGTTGAGAATAAGTCAATAGTTCTTTATAGCCAAGAGTTTTTAAAAGAAATTTTGCTATAGGCCAATGGAGAGGAAGTCGACCGAAATCAAATGCGAATTTAGCTAACGGAAAAAATCTTCATAAACGAAAATAAAATTTATTTTCAAGTATTTAAAGATCTTTACCGAATCAATTTTCTTGGCACAGGATTAACTAATATCAAAGATGGGCAATGAAAATATTCATATTGATCAACCATTGACATTAATGAATAAGCATTTTCATGAAAACCAACAACTGTATGAATAGGTCTAAACAAAAAATAGATTTGTAAAAAAACGCTCTTTTGTTCTATCATCAATCTTACATTAATTTATCTTTCATAATAGTTTTTAATAATTCTCCTAGAAATCTCGCACGTAAATAAACAGAATTTTTCCATACCATTACACTCCATAAAGGCATTACAGTTTTTCCACAATCTAAATAATACGAAGTTTTTCGTTTTGCTTTCGAGCCATAAAACAAAATGAAACAAAATAACTAACAAGGCATATCGGGTGCAATGCAACGAAAATTTCTTCGTTGAAATTCTTCAATAAAACTTTTTGTTGATTCATGTGTACCAGGATAACCATGGACAAGTAAAACAATCGGTTGTTTTTTATCACCGATAGGATTTGTATCGATATAATTAACTTTTGCTCGAATCGATGTTGATGGTGCGAGTACTTTCACTTTCGTTTCCCGATCGATTTCTATGAATTCATCACCTGATGATGTGTTTATAACAACTTCTAATTGACGTTCAACATAGCTTGGATATGGTTTGAGAATAGTTGATGATGTTGTCGAAAGATTTTTAATTTGCTTGAATAATAAAGATAAGTATAAACGAGGATTATATGCACGAATATGCATCTGAAAAAAGAAATGCCATAGATTTAGTCAAAGGATAGATAGCAATTTCAAAAACAAAATTGAATTTTTATTGTGTAATTGGTATTTTTAGTTTTGGTTTAGTTTCCAATAAAGGAGGAACATCGATTTATATAACTCAGTCATAAAATATTGTGGAGAGCTGAAAAATGTTTCTTTTTTGTTTTCGAGAATTTGCTGTTTTATTATTCTATGCAATCAAAAGAAGTTTTTATGAGCATTCATAAGAGTCGCTATCAACTTACTATTGATAAAGCTACTAAGATAATTTATTAATCGAATAAATGCTTTGTTCTAAATGTGATCATTCGGAAACCTACGGAAATTGTATGAAAATTCATCTGTGTGGATTTCTGTCTTAATTTAAGATAGTTTTGTTGAAGATTATTGATGGTGAATCTGAAATCAATAGGTTTGTTTCATAGGCATAAGAGTGTCTTGAAAATTTTTAAATGAATATACTTTTAATAACTTAAGAAGGACAATACATGTAGACGATCTCTAGTAGCATTTGCGAAAGTAGTGTACGTTGATTGAAATATCGAATTTTTGCATTGAACAATAGTTTCATTGAGTATTACATTTGTCCTACAGGATAAGCTTGTAAAATTTACGTTCTCGATCGCATAAGTTAATTTATAAATGCGCTTTAACTAATTGAGAATGTTCAAGAAACCATTCGTCAATATACAAGGATATTTTCATTTCCTCTAAAACTCTTATCCAACAAACATAATCAACTTTCAAATATACTAATATTTAAAATCTCAATAAGCTAACTTACACTGGAAGGATGTGCACTCGAACTCAAGACCATTGAAAATATTCGTGTCATTGTACAGTTCGCCCCATCGATCCTCGATTAACCATACTCTAAAGTTAACAATTCATAATGACTAGATTATTATCCAAATTATTCGAAAAATCTTTGAGTAGCAGATTTTGGAGGATTTATCAATTTGACTACAAAACAATTTTCGATTCTGCAAAATATAATATTATATGTTAACATTGTAGAACGTCACGGAAAGGATCATTCTATCGGGCGCGTCTAGAAAACATACAGAATTGCATCGGAATAAAAGTTCTGTGAAAATCAGAATTTGTTTTGAGATACTTGATTATAACTCAACAAATTTTATCCAATCAGAAAGAAATTAAATTCGATTGAAACTTGAAGCTGTTCAAAATCAACTCGAGATGTACGCAAGTATAAGAGAAATCAAATATCATCAGTCAGAACTCAAGATTTCAGTTAAATATACTGCAATTTTAAATAATATAGTTTAGAAAACAAAATTTAAGAGAGGCGATGCAACACGCCAGAAATACCTTTAATAATCAAATATCTCAGCATCTACGTATCATACACAACTCATATTACTCAGCCGACAAGACCTTTCATTTGACACGAATACGTTTCATGTACTTGAATTATAACACACACGTCTCCATTGCAAATAAGCGACAATATAAATCAATGATGTTCAATAAAAATCCATAATTATTATTTGTACCAATATTGAAGAGAGTCAATCTTGCTTATTTTTGAACCGAATGTATTATCCAGTCTCATTCTAAAAGATAAAACTCTATTTCATCTCTGAAAATAAATAATACCAATAATGACATATTATTAATAAGTGAAATTTTTACTTCACTCTTTTCTAATATTCTTCATGAATTAAATTTAAAAAATCGACGAGCTTTTCCTTTAAAGGAAAACTGCAGGAAAATTCCGGGTCACGATAATTTACACACACTTACTTATACCCATTACAATAAAATGATAATGCGCCTCTACCTTGCCAAAAAGAGGTCGTTTGAAATTAGAAGTTGCACATACGAGTACGTTTAAGTATGAAAACATGTATGTAAGAAGAATTTTTCAATTCTTTTGACATCAACATTCATTCGAACGCGGGTTTTCTGCGGTTCGTAGCTTTTTTTTTTACATGCCATTCATGGCTCCACGAACGTCGCTTCCGATTGGTCTCTAGATTATATGACTCATTCTGTTTTTACTCTATCTCCACTTGCAGACATTTTTAAGAAATTAAAAATACAGATGATTTTAACAAAAAATGATTAGTACCTGAATCAATGGAGAAAAGAAATTTGGAAAACTAATAGACTTCTAGAATTTCTCGTGTTTGATGAAAGCTTTTGTTAATTATTTTCATCATATATTGTTATTTTTACTGACAACAATGTAAAAAAAAAGATTTACAGTTATTTTTGCAACTTCCTAAAGAATATCTTTTTCGTCCTTCATAATTACAATCACTGATATTTGAAAATTCTTTTTCGTGAATATGAAAGGTTTATGAACAAGCAGTCAGTAAATAAATCTGAAATGAAGCAGATTAGTTATTGACTCGATTTTTGTCATACTTTTCTTTATAAAACTTAGTTATTGAGAAATTTTGCCTCACTATAAGAACCGTCTGCCATTCCAAACGCGTTTTCGAACGCAACGTCTACAAAGAGTTCAGGTCGAGGTTTACCGAGGTCATCTACGGTTATAGAAGATCGTATAACTGAAATAAATATTCACATTCTAATAGACTCCATTCATTTTTTTCAGCTGATTATAAAATATTTAATGAATCAATTTTTATGACATACTAAAAATTTTAAAATGGAACTATAACTGAGAGAAAACATACTTGAAATAATATTTAGAAAAGAGTTGATCGAAAAAATTTCAAGAGAAAATGCAGTTGAAAAGAAACAAAGAACCCAGGTCGAACATTCCGCCCACCGGATCCTGTAGGATACTCCAGGAAATATGCGGGAAAATCACCATATCCTGCAGGGAAATCGCTGGAAGATGGACACAGTATTCTGGTCAAAAATGCGGCCGAATTTTTTCGGTGAATTCCTGCCGGAAAGCACCGGAATTTGGCAGGAAAATTTTCCAACCGGAATACGGCTTCCACAAAATCAACGGAACTACCCGGAACCGGCTGTTTCCAGACCGGACTGTTCGACCTGGGAAGTATACACGAATTGTACCATTTTAGGTAAAAAGATTTAGTCGGTATCGTCACAGCTTGGTTTAATTTGATGATTAGTTATCAAAGTAGTTATATGTACTATCAGTCTTAATCTTAATATCTAGATGATAAATCAAAGGAATAAATGAAGAGAATCAAACAGCTCAAATATGTTCCGTAGTACAGCGATGAAGAACGCAAAAGAAGAAGAAATTCTTTCGTCATTTCCAACGAGAATTATTCTCTTGCGTTCTTCATGCAGCATAGGCACGATGTTCTCAAAGAAAGAAAGAAAGCTTAATCCTCTGTTCTCATAGATTTATATAATTTCAAAACAAATCACCCAATTTGTGTACACATGTTGATTGAGAACGAAGTTGCATGAGTCAAAATTTAGTATATTTTTCATAATAATATTTTGGCATTCAAGTATGAAACAGATAATGCTATTTCCCCCGATAAAATCACAATGATCATATACCAAGAAGAATGATTCCCATAGTAAGATCCTATCAGATTCGTGTCGGAATCTTATCAGATATATTATGGATTTCATTAAACTGACGAAGCCCTATCGGTATCCGAGTGTGGGACCTACAATCAGAACCCTAGTTTTGAAATCCGATAGGTTCCAGTGTCGGAATTTAACTGAATCCAACATAAGAATTCGACCCATGTATTCTGTTAAACACCATATGCTTATTCATTTGTGATTACGAAAATGATTCTTTCCGTTGGATCCGTTAGTAGGTCCTAGACCCGAAATCCGATCAGGTTTTGTCGGATTTATTCACCTGGGATACGATCGTGAGTGTTTGACCTGAGAGAAGAAGTACGTTATAAACCCGCGCAAAAAGTATGAACGTTTCTAAACGCATTTCGAATACGTGACAAGTGTATTTTCGCTTGTTTACATGCTCAGTCTGTTATTCGCTTTAGTTTCCGTTACCTGGGTACACACACCGATGTGTGTGCATGTGTATGTATCCTGTGAAGGCAGCTTAGCTTAACCCAAATTCTGACACATGCCTATTTGCAATATGACGATAACATTTTCTGTTGGTAAACTTGGCGACATCTATAAATTTTCATTTTATCTTTCGAATTTATTTTTCCTATGAAAATCTTTCATATTATAAATAAACTCTTCGAAATTGACTTTATTTATTGAAACCTCTAAACACTCAATGATAATATTTAATTGGCTAATATTACTTGTCTTTCTTTCTATTGAACTACGGTGTTGTTTTTTTTTTGTTTTCAGTTTGATCTCTTTTTTATTTGTGCATGATTGCTACAATGTATACTCAACAACAAGTGGCTTCTATGCCTCCACAACAAAAACCATCTATTCAAAAAGTAATATTAAAAGTCGGCAGTGAATTGTATAATCAAACAGCGTACCTTTTTGTTTCAGATACTCGATGACAATTCTCAATTAATATCCGTAATACTTGATTTACAAACTAAAGGAAGACAAATGGAAAGTCTTGAGTAAGTTAATTTAGTTGTGAAAATCAATAGAATAAATCGATTTTCTTACATAGATATCAACGAACTTTACATCGAAATTTAACATATTTAACTCAATTTGATATGACACAATCACATCATCCAAATACTTTACCAGTATGTTGATGAATTGAATTCTGTTTTATTTAAACTTTCAAATTTTAGCCACCAGACGCATTTGTTCAAGCACAACAACCCAACATGATGGTAATAAAATGAAATAGATATTCAAAAAAAAAAGAATTATTCTTAACTTTTTAGGGAAATGCTATGATGCAGTCCAATCAATTGGGTGTGCCAACATCAACATCGGAGCAAAGTAAGTAAACTTTAATTTCATATGGAGAGATTCATATATTAGTCAAAATTTACCTATGAAGTGAAACTTTTATACATGAGGCTCACAGTGAAAATGAAAAATTTATAGAAACTGTTACCATTTGGGTCAATTTCTAATTCGAACAGAAATGTTTCCTCGATGAAAAATGGAGTTTGATATTTTATTTGTTTTTCAAGTGTACCGGACACAAACCAACAGTCCAGCTCCATCGAATGTTTCTGCATCAGCTTTAAACAAAAGTCCACATGGTAGTAGTAGTGCCGGTGGTCTTTATCCACCATCGAATGCTCAAACTAGTAATTCATCTGTTCCTCCATCACTTCAACAACAACGATCACCGGCAGGTTCAGTTCCATCACCATCTCCATCTGGTCCACTAACATCTTCAATTTCTCCACAAAATCCAGTAATGAATAAAGCACCAACACCACAACCACCATCATCAACTCATTTACCTCCAATGCCTCAACAACAGCAAAGACCTTATTTACCAACACAACAAATGATACAACAGCAACAACAAGGCAGACCTATGAATGGTACTGGAATGGACCATTCAACAGGTGGACAAGCACAATCTTCATATATGCAAGGTCAACAATCATATATGCCTCAACAACAACAACATTCTTATTCGTTACAACAGAATGGTTATGCACATCATCCAAATGGTGGTATGCCACAACAGCATTATCCGATGTATCATCAGCAACAGAGTAAGTCTTTCTATGAGCATATATTGATTACCTACATGATTCGACTTCGTAATAAATATTAAATATTTTAATAGTGGATAAATATCTAAAATATACCCTCGCATCGAATAGCTAAAATAATACTTGTACGAGGAAGTCAACTAGAGAAGATTGCTTTGATTAGAGAGGCCAAGTACTATTCGACAGAATCAAACATATCCAGGCCCTCTAAGAGTTTGCTTGACTGATTTATATCAATAGCGTTTATTAATATCAATCTTGTTGCCACCTGCAGAGCTCGAAGACATATCTTATTGTCAGGAATCAAATGAACTACTCGCATGGAAGGTCTCATTACTGAAAACAAAATTTACGTCTCTCTTTCAAGAAATTTCAATTCTTAGAAGTTATATACATAAATTATATATTTTGTAGATCCAGGCATGCCAGTTCCATCTAATCAAATTGCTAAACCAAATTCACCATTAAATAGTCAACAACAATCAATTATCCCAGCTCCATCATCACCGAAGCCATCATCCTCGAGTTCACCTTCTCAAGCAACAAACACACAAAATCTTGTTTCGAATCAGCAGCAGCAGCAACAACAACAACAACAAATGGCATATAGTAATTATGCTGGACAACAACAGATGTATCATCAGCAACAACAAAATTATCATATGCAACAACAACAATGGCAAAATCAACCGCCTCGGATGATGATGCAACCTCAATATGCACCGTATCAACAAGGACAATATCAGCAAGCTCCACCTCAGACTTAGTTTCATCTTAAAAATTCTGTCTTGTTTTTAGTATTCGGATGAGTTCTTTTCTTTAATCTTTTTCATTTTGTCTGAAATGACTTCAAATTGTTTTTCTTTATATAAATATATCGATGTTAAATGTATAGAAAAGAATATATAATGACAAATCTCGTTTCTAGTCATGCATAAACTCATTCTATGTCTGTTTGTTTTCTGTTTGTTGCTCATTGTGTTATATCAAATATAAAAAAAACAATAAATTAGTGTGTAAAATTTAAATACTATGTAATCAACGAAACTGTCATCAGCGTTGAAAACTAGTAGTGCTTATGTAATTTATATTCGAAAATAAATCAAATCATGTGTAAATATTAATAATGAAAAAGAATCTAAAAGTTTTTTCTCTACAAGAATTTATACAGTTTGTAATTTCTGAAATGTTTTCACTATTTTGACCATGCATGGCTGGGAATGAGTTCTCGTGAATCGTGAAATAACAAGGAATGGTGCACAGTCTAATGCGTCCACAATATGTATTGATCTTCTGAAGAAAAAAAACTCTGTACTTGAACGTTTAGTGTTTCCTACAGAATTACATTTCTATTCGTCTTCAGAAACATTCCAGAACAGAACTAAGTAATTTATCAGTAAAATCTAGTATATTTCAATTGATGGGAGACGAATGAATCCTTGTAATCTAGATTATTAGTTCGAAGTGCGAACTATTAGGTGAGAGGCGTATTCAGTGCTGTATCATTTTATTTTGATACTGAAATCAATGCTGACAAATAGCTACCTATTTATAAAGCAGATTTGCAAAATGAATCTGTTTATAAATGAATGCTTCATTTAAATAATATAATGTCGTGATAAAAACTCTTACAATGCTGTAGGCTACTTTCGGCCTTTTTCAATTCTTTGAATATCTTTATCTTGTTTGAGTAGAGCTTTATAAAGAATATTGAAAAGGTTGTGAGCTCAATCAAAAAAGTGCGATATAATAATTCTTTAAATCGACAATATTCACAATAAATTTCAGCATTTTTGGTTTTTTCTACTGCTGCACACGAAATTTTCCGGTCTATCGATAATACTAGTCTGCGTGAAAAATTATAGAAAATAATATATCGTGTGCACGCACTGACGATTATTAATTTTGTGTTAAGATGATAAAATGAAGAAGACTTTCTTCAAGATATTGTTCATCCTGGTTTTGTTACTTAGATGCTTATCAGATATTTACTTTCGAAGATAGTACCTCATTACCTTATAATCTTCGAGAAATCACTGATGAGATTAGGATCATTACATCACTGTTGATTTGTCTAAATACTTAGGGAAATGCATCTAAGTAAAAGAAAGCTGTTCCTTTTATAATACTTCGGATAGTTTTTTTTTGTCTATAAGAATGTCTCTTTAATTTTGTTATTTTATTATGAAAACATTAAAGTAGAATCGACATAGATGTCTTATATCAAATAGCAATTTCTTTTGTAGCTAAATTATCACTTGAGTGAAGATTAATCTTTTCTCAAAAAGTCTTAAAAAAAGAAATTTTCAAACGTAATTGGGTAATTGTCTACAGGATTCATTTTTTACTATCTTTTTTTCTTGCGGAAATTGAAAATGAGAATGATATTAAACAAGGAATCTGACTGAAAGTCGTTTTGTTCTATGTCAATACTCTCTAAACTTCGCTCTTTAAAAAGAAAAGAGTATCATACTCAATCGTTCTTTTTAAATCTTCAAACGAACTGTTATTCCTATTATTATTGTTCTATACCATAATTGTTATTTTTAACTTCTCGGATTCAATGTTTTCACCGGTGAATTTATTTTTATTGAGTTATACACTCCATGGGTAATTTAAGTCCATTTCAAGTTCAAAAGAAAACTAGTATCTCGAAAAGATAATCTTTCTTAAATACAGAACGAAAACGGTGCTGAAAAAAGTTCTTCTCGCAGAACATTACAGCTCAAATTTTGTGTATTGTCATCATAGGAACTTGAAAATGTTTCTTTTTAGACAAAGAAGATGGTTTAATTTTAGTGAAATCGTTGTGTGATGAAATACTGCTTTTATCTCTCATATTAACTAATTGCTTGTACGTTCTGGATTGCTCATTTGAATGAATACTAACCACAATACCGTATATTGCATTCAGAATTACGAAGTAATAAATGGAAGCTCTACAATTCTATGTAATTATCGGTTAGTAAATTGATGACAAATAACTATTGTTATTATGCTCAATACGAGAAACTCCGATAATCCAAATCTAGCAAGGCTTGTTTGATCACCTTCTATCGTGCAAAAGAGTTATAATAAGGTTAATTATTCGATGGTTACTATGAACTTCACACATTTCTGCATCGCATTATTTCATGTCAGATGTTTTGTTCTTATTTCCTTTAATCATGAAATTGATATTACCAATATTAATAACAAAATACCGAAGCAGATTACGAATAATGGATTATTAAGGAATATTGTGTGCTAACTAAAATATCAACGCTTTGTTCGCATCTTTTCAATGCATATATCCTATATGAACCAGTTCATATAGGAATGAATGCGGAATAAACATGTTTTCATTTAAAATAAAGTCATGTCTCTTCCAATTATTATTAATATCAGAATTGAAAGATATTAAGTAATGTACGTAGAAGAAGAAGAAGAACCCTTGTTATTCATTTCGTGATACAACATCGTTTCTGATCTCGTCACGAAATATTGCATAAATATAGACTTCATTATAGGATGGATAAAAATAACAAAACATAGAAAAAAGTATTGTTAATTATATTTGACAATATCAATATTGAATTAGACTCATTGAATTCTGCATGATAATAGCTTTGATTTTGTTTTTATATTATAATAACTATATAATTTCTTCATATGAGAAAGAAATTAATAATATTAGCATATTTTTACGCCTCTTGATAATAGATTTCTATAGAAAACGAAATTAAATATTAGGTTTCTTCTCGGTCATCAACTTAGGAATGTACAGTACTAAGGCATTGACTATGGACATCATCCAATGAATATAAGTCGTTCATACTGACACTTATGTTCATGAAAGTATATAGAATTTTGATAAATCTAATAATTCATTAATGTACCGAACACGAATGCCGGTCAAGTCAAGGATTCTGCATCAATGTGATACATGGCTCAGTATCCACAATAGATACTGTAGCTCTCTAGATTGATCTGCATTGCTAAATAGTTCAGTCAGTTCTTAAGCATATATTAATATCAGTGTTTCTTTGACTAATGATGTTATGTTCGTGACTTATTGAAAGCTGGTTAAGTCACGGCATTGAGCTTGATAATTTTTCCTTTTTTCTGCTATGCTCACTTAGATATTTGCCAGAAATAAGCGTGCTAGTGAAGGGTTAGCGTCATTTATTAATAGCGGATTTTTATGAAAATTATTTCTTTGAACAAAAAGAAGAAGAGTTTCATCTCACTACCTTCACCAAGAAGAAAATATAACAAAAGAAAAAAAAAATTATACTGGCCCTGCTTTCTTTTTTGTGCTCTTCTTCTCGCTCACTTTTTTCTCTGCTGTTTCTTCTCTATTGCATACAAGAAGGAAAAGCTGTGCACACTTTTTCCTAGTACTACAACAATCTGATACCTAGGCCTCATTAGTAAATACAATAGTTCAATTTGAATTACTTATTCTTTTACTCAAAAAACGAAAGAACAGAAGAGCCATCTATTCATAATATCGATTAATATTTATCAATTTAAAAAAGAATTCATCTTAATTTTTTTCTATTGACAACAAAATATACTTGATTAATCACAATCATGTCCACCTTCGACGCTAATAATTTCAATGGTATCAGTCAACTTTCATCAAATAATGAGCCTGTTCCAAATCGACACGCATCAGACAGTTTTACATCTTCACGTTCTTATGCACCCGAATGTAAGTACAAATTAATTCATTAAAAAAAACAACATTACATAGAGCATCACTAATTGCATTTGTTTAATCATGAGTAGAAATATATATGTATAAATAGATACATAATGGAACGTGGAAATCTTTTAGGTGCATTTATATGTAAGAACCAATCATTTTAGGGCGAGGTTTTCTTTTATCGGATTTTTTAAAACAGGAAGAGGTCTTTCAGATGAATTATACATAGAAAAATAAATAAATTTTAGTCACAAGAATTACATTTTTCCTTATCATGATGTTTTAGAAAGGTGATATTATTTGAATAATAGAATTGATTCTTTTTTCTTCTTCTTTTCAAGATCATGCGCAGACAGCTTATGCTACCCAACGTCGTCTATGCGAACAATTACGTGAAGAAGCTAAATGTGAACGTGCAAAGGTTTCAATTGTTTGTAAAGATCTCGTTCATTATATAACGGATCATCAATCGAATGACGCACTTGTTATTGGATTTCAATCTCCAAAAGAGAATCCGTTCCGAGATAAACAGCAATGCTCATTGATTTAAGTTATTTTATTAGAATAAATAAATTAAAATTGGGAAATTTTGGATTATTTCTTTGTTTGCTTTCTGTCATGATGCTATGTCTATCAGAAATAATCTCAATTGACAATTATTTATTGAACTTTTATTTTGCAAATGAATGTATTTTATTATTATTAATAATAATAATAATAATAAGAAGAAGAAGAACTCCAACAGTTCATCAAGATCTGGAAATCATTAACTTCTTCTTTGAATACATCAACTGACTGTTGTGTCTAACAGTTGGAAAGAAATTATTTAAAAAAAAATAGAAATATTTTTAGAAGATTTACCGGATCCTACTGTGCTTGTTGCTTAATCGTTTACATGAAAATAATGAATATTTAGAGTGACAACCCGTCTCTAGTAACAAATTTTTATGTGATATAGCGTGCTAAACACACATAAAATTATCATTCGAAAAAATTCTATTTACTAGATTATCGATCATAGCTTTAAAAAGTTTGGCTATAAAAAAAAAGATGCAATTCAGGAGCAGGGGCAAGACAAACTCGACCTACTTATTGCTAAAATCTAACTTGTATGTTCCTGACACTTTTACGAAACTTGAATATAACTGTCTAGGACAGAATGAAAACAAAGTTGGTTTATTTTCCTTTGTTGGGCAAAATAAAAGTGCTCTTGGCGGGCCAATTAGCATTGACCTTAGTAAATCTATAATGGTAATTTCCAGATTTCTTTTTCTGCATATTTTAATATTATTTATAGGGTACGAATAAAGATTATTATCATCGATTGGAACATTCTTAACAGGCGTGTTTATATTTGCGATTCATTGAACTTTTCTATGATCGCTATCACATTGATCCGGAAAAACAATCTACGAACAAAAACCAAAAGTCAAAACTTAAAATACTAATTGTAAATCTGCAAGAAGAATTATCATCTTTCATGATTAATATTTCCTATGTTCGTTGTTTACAAGGATATTTTGATGGATATAACACACCTCTCTCTCTCTCTCTCTCTCTCTCTGTTAGTAATATTATTATTAGGTCACATGAAAGTGTCAGATATATAGAGAAGATCTACGTGTAATTTTTCAAAGTTATTTGTGCATATAACCAATTTACACGTGTAAAATAATCTTTTATTTAATAGGTTTAAATAGCAAAAATTATCATCACTCATTCGAACAAAGTTGCTTCACGAAATACCGATTTTTTTCTCGAGTGATAAATAAACAAAGCCCGAGAAATAACTTTACCGGTCGTGGCCTCAAAAATGGAAAACAAAATAAAAGTCTGCAAAGTATTTTTCTCCGATACTTTTTCATAATCATCAAGTACTGATGAAATATGCAAATTAACAAATATTCAAACTATTATTTTTCTTGCTTAAAATGCAATCTACGGAAAAACACAAAATAACGGAGATTGTGGAGGTTTTTTTGTCCCGATGTTTTCAATAGCAGAAGTTCTTTTTCTCAGCATGTTGTTTTTTCCTAGGACTTGTCGAAAGCTACTTTTCAGACGCCACAGCATGACAAAGTATATCTAAAAAATAGAAATTAATTCATGTTTCTACTAGTACTTAGCATGCTGAGTCTGACAAACAGCTTTCAGAAGAAAAAACGCATTATGAAAAGATTTGTGTTTATTGGATTCAAAGCATCTCTCTCACGACAAATGTACGTAATTGTCGAAACAGATTTCGACAGCTTTCCTCATTACTATTTCATGCCATGCGGTTTGAGAACTTGTTAATCCAAACGCACTTTCACTGGTCACGAAAATCTTTCCCTCNAGAAGAAAATTTTCTTCCCCCGTTTTGAAGTTATGCTCGATAGAACTTTGCGAAAGCAAAATTAATTAAAGCAAGAAAAGAAGATCATTGTTGTCATTCATTATATCCCAATCATCTAGGGATATACTAATATTACTTTCCAATGAATTCAGTCACGAACATTGCTTGATTAACATATTATAAGTCTTTGTTTATTATTTTTGTTTTCTTATGTTCTTCTAGGAAAAGTCAAAAAAAAGGTTTTCAATGCACCGTTCTGCTCTATAATTATTATTTTCTGTAGAAGAGTGACAAAACAAAATACACACACACACACACGCACACAAATTGACAAAAACACGTATTTAACAGAAAGACGTGAATTTTTTTTAAAGCTGAATATGACAGTAGTTTTCGAGTCCACTTAATATTAAATAAGCAATCCAAAGTGAAAGAAATAAAAGACTTGATATAACACGAAATTTCGTTGGGCCACCTAATTCACCGCCACCGAAACATTTTAAACGTCTTACTAATAACATAATGAATCCAACGGCTGCAAACGAACAAAATAATGTTACACTGAACGATAATGAACCTTTTTCGACGACAAATTGTGTGTTATGAAAATAATGATACCAGGCTGACATAGCCCATGGTAAACCAATACCCAAGAAGACATTAACAGCATTTGAACCGTTGACATTTCCTATTGAACTATCGGCATATTTGTCATGTTCAGCAGCAACTTTCGAAGCGAATGTATCTTCAAAGAGAAATATATATATATATATATATATATAAACAGACAATAAATCATCTTAAGTCGAAAAAAAATCTTTTCACCAACCGGGTAATGATGTTCCTAATGCAACAAAAGCAATAGCTGTCATTGTATCGGTAAGACCAACCGTACAGCCAAACTATAGAAAGAAAGAAAATTTCAAAATTCTAGTGAAAAGACTAATTAGAAATTTACATGTGTTGCTAAATCACCAATAACGGCTGTGAGAAGACCAATGATGAAAATTGATACACAAAAACAAGCCCACCCACCACCCATACCTAATTAAATATGACATGAATCGAAACATATTTTAACAAAGAAAAATCTATTTAATACTTGTTGGTGGTACAAATGCAAAGAGAAACTTCCAAAAGAATGATACAAAATGTAACATATAATCTTTGCATGTGGCTGGTTTTTCATTATCTTGAGTTGAATCGCCCGATTCAACAACATTATCATCATCATCATCATCTTCTAAAAACATTGGTTAGTTCTTACATATAAATCGAGATTTAATTACCTTTCACGCAAAATGCTTGCTTAAATTGTTCTAACCAAGTTGATGTACCAACAAGAATGGCTGTATTTGCTTTATATAATGCTTTATCAACAGCATTCTTAAGAAAAGAAAAGTGAATTTGTAACAAAAGAAAAAAAGAATTTAGTTTTTCTACTATACTTTAAATTCTTTGCTTTCCTGTATACGAATACGAATTGTATTTTTGTCACCTAATCTTGGTCGACCTAAATCAGCGATTGATTTCTCTTGTTCTGTCATTGCTAAAAGTATAAAAATATAATTCCTAGTGAGAATCTATTCATCATTCTTGCTGTTTCATACTAGATTCATCTTTTTCACCAGCTTCACGAATAAGTGAAGGTTCACCAAGTAGAACAAGAAATGTTTCGTTTCGTTGATATTGATCACGATCAACTATTTGAATTGATATTGTCTTTCTAGAAAAATCATATCACTGATAACTGCAAAGCTCAAGGTTTCTTATAAGAAAAAAACAACACAAAAAAAACATAACCTATGGATAATCGTTAACCATATCTTTCGAGACATTTGATGATAGAAATAATTTAATTAATTAGATTTTTCAAGACATAAGTTAATAGCCCTCAGCTATGAAAATGTCGTTTTACACGTCTTCTATCTTACAGTACGATATTGAAAGATTAGATCTGCTAATTCATAATACGGAAGTAATCAAATACTGTCTTCGATACCCATTAATATGTATTATATAATTGCATGAGTAACCAATCCCACCTTATAATGAGATAAAAGGTAATCTCAATAAATACGTGTTCATGATAATTGTTTTCAATTAATCATATGCGATTTGTCAACCAGTCTTGACTAATAAACACTTGAAATAAAGCATGAACAACGAGAAATTCAAGGACATCAGTTTTCTTTTATTCATTATTTCAATCAACATACATTAATTTTTTCCGATTGACACACGCATTTGTTACTTCAATAAACAGAACTACTCAATTTATTAGAACTCATGTCGGCATAAGAAAAAAAGAAGAAAAAAGAATAAATTCATTCTTTATAGTTTGACAAGCTTGTCAGAATACATAGCAACTATAGTGAAGTCAATATATGATTTATTTCTATCATTGGAATTGAAGAAAGAAGTGTCAAAAATAATCTCCTTCAGCGACGATGCAATTAACCGATCGTCGTCCGATCATGAATACCGCTGCATAATGCCATCAGACTTGCAAGGGTGTATTCTCATTAAAAAAAAGAAATGACGTGAAAAGAAAACAAAGACTCGGTGATATTTTTCTTTCTTAGTGGATTTTCTTCTACTTACTGATTTTCATTATTTTCAAAAATAACTTCACCCTCCTTGGTCAGATAGTCTCGTTCAATTAAAGCTGTTTCATCTTGAGTTATAAACGGTATTCGTACTCGACCACGAGCACCCGACGTACGTAATACAGTAATTTGAAGAAGGCTATCGGATTCCACAACAGTTTTTTCATCATTTTCAAAAACAAATAATCCGGAATGATCATCATCAATAATCATCACAACTGCTGTTGATGGTTCAACTAATTGCACGCTTTTATCAAATGCTCCTGGTGTTAAACGTCCTTGATTGTCTTTTATTTTAAGATTACTTAGTCTAACAGAAAAGTGTTCATCTAAACAAAGAGAAAAAGAAGATTATAGGCTTGCTTTCTTTGGTTTCTTAAGAAATTAACCTTCTTCAAAGATTTCATCATCAATAATTTTCACTTGAATTTGTTTATGTGTTTCCATCGGATAGAAGATTAGAGTACCTTCAGCTGATTCATAATCATCACCGTGCGTTGCCGTGCCATCCTCAGTTGCATAATCGACATAAACTGTATTTCGTAAATTACCATCTGTACGTAAAACATGTAATTTCACGAAGCCGGTATTTTCCAATACGGTATAATGATTTGGTTCAAAATATATTTTAGTTATTTGTGATGTTGCATCAATTAATACTAAGGGTTTATTGGTTTCATCGACTTTGTCTGGTTCATTGATTTTTTCTAACATTTTCTTTCTAATATTTCCACCGCCACCTAAACGTTTCGTTGCTTGGATACGATAATAAGCTAAAAACAAAAGGCGTGAGAATATGAAGAAAAAAACAACAGCTTTTTTTCTTTCTATCAACTAATTAATTAACATACCTCGAGATTTGGGTGCACGATTCATCATTTCAACCGAGGCCATCTCATTTAATGTATGCATATCATGACCTGGATATTGTTTACGTAATTGACGCCATATATCAATGAATTCATCACGTTGTTGTACGTCAATTTGATCGGGTGATATTGCTTCATCTAAGCCGCCACCTGCTGAGCCACTTAATTGATCGTTTACTCCATCCGTTAGACTACTAGCCGTTTGATTTCTATGTGTATCATTAGTTATGTGCGGTATTGAGTTTTTACTTAATCCATCTAACATATCTTTTTCCTCTAAATTATCGATATTGATCGGTAACGAAGTTGATTTATGATTATCATTTTGCGATACTTGTTTCCTTGCCGTTATACGAATACGCATAAACTGACCAACTTTTGTATCAACAAAATATGCTGATATGACAGTTAAAGGGAAAAATAAAAATGTTAACGTGCCTTCCCATACTTCGATATAACCAGGTGAGATCTTAGCAACAATAGCCCATAACCATATATAGGCAAATATCGACCAAGCTGTTGTAACAAAGAAGACACGTTGATGACGAATACGACGTACCTCACCGGATGGTATTGCCACGATGCATATAGCAATAATAACAAATAAATTAAATGCAGCCGAACCAACAATTGTGCCTGGACCAAGATCTCCGCTATGAAAATTTTTCCCTACAACTTCAATAATCGATAGAAGAATTTCTGGTGCCGATGAACCCAATGCCATTAATGTTAAATTTGATACTGTTTCATTCCATATCGCTACGGTCGTAATCGATACAGTACCATCAGGATTTTTTTTTCGTATTTCACGTTTTTGTGATGTTATTACTTCAATTGAAGCCATGAAGCGGTCCGATATAATAGCAACACCAATGAATAAATAAATAAGTGCTAATAGATATACAATAGCACGAGCGATACGATCACCAACTGATATTCCATGTTGTGGCTGCCATAGAGGAATAATCAAGCCATCTTGTGAACTACAATTACTTCGAATTTTTGAGCATGTATTCAATGAGCTATTATAATATTCAATAGGCTTTGATTGATTAAGATCAATGGTATCATGAACAACAAGTGACGCAACATTGTCCGATAGAAATAAAATAATTAGCACTGCTAAATAACGACAAGAATGCATCACGAATGAACCAGAATACGATGACAAACAGGCTTACATCCTAAATAAACAACCATAACAATAATGATGATGATGATGATGATGATGATGATGTAGACGACGTCGATGAAGATGATGATGATGATGATGAAGATGGAGAAGAAGGAGTTAAGGAATACAACCCAAAATCAAGTTCTATTTTTTTTCTTCTACTTTTCTTTTTTCCACTTCTATAATATCAAAAGAGAAAATTTATTTTCATCCGGCACAACGACACCCCAACACATCGTCAATAAAGTTAAAAAAAAGGAAGAAAAAGAAAAGAAAATCTAAGAAGAGAAATAAGAACAGAAAATTTTCACGGTGACAAATGTGGTGGAAACGACGAAGACAGATTTAAAATTCAATAGGCGAACATCATCGGCATTAAGACTTTACTTTCGCTCAATTAGTTCAATTGTAGACATGCATGATATAGATAGTACATTGCCAAAATACGCCTACAAGTTAGTTACCTCGCCTTATTTCGTGACTTTTCTTTTTTTTCTTTTTTTTTTCTTTTTGTTGAGTATCTCATACTATCTATCTATTTTTCTCTCATTGGTGTTCATCTAGGGACTATCTCGAAGCCAACTAGTTCTCTTTTTTACACCCGTCATTTCGAGCACATATTATCACAGAACTGAGTGCATGCGCTCCAATAGACACTCAGCAAAAAAAAAATATCTATATCTATGCACACATTAGAAAACCGACCAGACGTAACAGCTTTTCCTTTTCGAATATAAATATAGTGCACAAAGAGTGAACACAAGCATATAGAAATAATTATCGATAAAAACATAAAACTAATCCCATGCTACTTATTATTGTCCAAGAAGTGCTTTGCACGCAAAAAAAGGGAACAAAACCAGAGATGTTCTTGTTATAGTAGTACTAGTAACAGTAGAAATAGCTATAGTTATCTATCATCTAGGGGGTTTTACTATACCCAATTGTATGATGATGACGACAACAATCGAAAACAACATCGTTAATGACGTTGAAAAACGGCATATCGTGATGAAAACCTGCCTATTTTTTCATCCTTTATGCATGCTAGGAAGAAACCGAAGGTATTATATAGTCGTATTTTCTGTTTTCTCTGTGCTACTGTTGTTGTCGCATATGTCGCGGAATAATATCAATCAGTAGTAAGCAGAAACCTTTTTCTTGTTGTCCTATTTCGATTGTAGCCTTCTAGATTTTTTTTAACTTACATCCTTATTACGGTAATGCGTACCCAGTACGATCTGTAAACATTATCTTAACGTCAACGGTGACCGAAATGCATAGTAAGAGTAGTACAGGAAACGATCTTAGCCATAGATATCGACAATGATGATAGGAAAAGAACGTTATATCAAAGAAAAGAAACGAAGAGACTGTGGTCGCCATGTATGTTGTGAGAGGCAGAGCGAGAAAGAGAAAAAAAGAGAGAATCCGAAACACAAGAAAAAAATGTCGCTTTCAATCAATATTTGTTGCTTGTACGGGCATGCTGTGGATCTTTTGGCTACTATTGTTGATGATAATTTTCAAAATAATATCATACAACATGAAGACTTTTTCTTCTTCTTCTTCTCCTTCTATTCTTCATTATTGGGTGACAATAGATGTAGGTCGTCATTGTACAAATGACGGGACAATTTCCTTCTATACATTTATCTATCTATCCTTCTATATATATATGTATATATATATATATATATGTATGTGTATATGTGTGTGTGTGTGTGTAAAAGCAATGATGGATGTCAAGGACATGCGCGCGTTTCAACAATAGATGGATAGATTGCAATTTGACTCGACATGATGAAGAAGAGAATAACGACAAGATATAGATCAATTAACATGTCCGCAACGCAATAATTGTCAGGCATTGTTAACTAGCTATTTATTTCTAGTCAAAGTCTGTTGTTAATAATAATAATAATAATAATAATAATCATCATCATCATCATTATCATTATCACAATGAATAAAAATAAGAAGAAGAAGAGGAGAAAACAAGTGACGCTCGATAATATATAGATTTAAATAATTATTATGAATATTGACCATTCATCTATCATGCATGATAAAGACGTCCTCTTACTGATTCTTCTCATAAAAAATGCCTACTCGCTCCATTAATTGTTTACCATGTATATGTAGGAAAAATAGACAAATCAAATCTGGCCATTACGATTCTTTTACGCTTATACACGCAAACGAACATTTTTTGTTATGTTTCTAGAAGTATTATTGTCATTTATTGGTGGTTCTTTTTCTTAATCTATATCTTCCCCTTTCTCCTGCTTCTTGCTCTTCTTCTCCTTTATGTTCGCTTCCTATCCAAGACTGAAAAGCAACAATATTAGTGAGATCTCATCTTATGTCCTATTGGAATCGATCGATCGATCGATCGCAATGCTCGACTAATTCGCTGCGATAGAAAACGACATTTGATAATCAACAAACACATGCATATATAAATATATGTCTATACATAAACAATCGAAATTTATAGTAAATCGATGATGTAATAAAAAAAAAGAAATCATTTACGATGATAGTTACAATCTGTCTAGGTAATTTTTTGTTGTTGATAGTTGATGACATGCGAGAAATAATTTTTTTGTAAGGAAGTCTCTCATTTCATTTTATATGATCCTATTTATCAAAAGCATCATCTCACATTTGTTATTTCTTGTTGGTCTCTGTTTCTGTCTCTCTTCTTCGAGAAAGATGTAATAGCGTTAATTTTGTTGTTATTAGAGATTAAATTCATTTATATTATCATTAGACATCATGCCCATGATTAGAATGTAAATTTTCAAAAGCACAAGTACATGAGACATCTATTTAAGTGTTTTTTACATCAAATTTTTTTTTTGTCATTTATTTCTGTCAGTAGGTGTAGAAAAGTACTCTATTAATCCTATTTTCTATTGTTCAAGAATTATGAAAATATTTCAAGAGAATCATCTCATTATTGATGGCAGTTGGAATATGGCGCTGGATCAATGCCAAAGTTAGGATTACATAAAGACTGGCATAGGATATCTCAGTTGGCATCAACAGTTGCTGATGATTATATAGAATATAACTTCAAGTTGTTCTTACTTGTAATTTTACTTAGCTAATAGAACAGTTGAAAACAAATAACAATAATGAATCAGTTTAATAGTTTTTTCATTTGTTTCCAAAACTTTTGACCTTATTTTGTTTTTCGATCATGTAGTTCTATTGTCAACAAGACGATATCACTTGTGACCTTCATGTTCTTCTCTTCTTTTCGCTAGACAACAATAACAGATTTCAGATGACATATATTCTTACACAAAAACATTCTAGCCAGCCAAATGTAATTAATTATTAACCATTAATCATTGGACCGTATGCAACATCTGAAATAAGACATCAATATTTTCTATTGTTTTTCCGTGTGTGATTTTCAAATCAGTATTTATGTGTCGAAAGAATATATGAGAAATCTAATATAGTCTTTAACTATCAATACTTGAGAAGAAAATAATAGCAACCGCAGAAAAAAAAAAACAATGAATATATTTCATATAAGATCCATTGTTGTTGTTAACTAAAGAAGAATAGAAAGGTTATAAGTGATGTTTTCCTGGTGATGATGAGCGTACGTAATTAAAAAAGGTCGAAACTTTCAGAAAAGAAATGCCAAATTCTATTAAACTGATTTGTCTTTGTTTACAGAGGAATGTTTTCTGATTAAATGGTTTTCGAGAGCGACAAACAAAATCTTCGCCGTCTTTTTGTGTTTTAGAAAATCAAAATAAATAAATAATGTATTAATGATAATATCGTGGAGTAGATCATATGTCTTGTTTATTCTGTTGGAACCTTAGACCATATTCTATTTTATCAACGACTAGCATTGCATGACATAAAATCCGGTAAACTATTAATTAAATATATGTGTATATACATCTCAAAATAGTTATACTACTTTATTGAAGATGATAGTCGATATCAAGGGATCACTTAGGGATAAATGATGAGTGGTGTTTTCGTTTAATATACTAAAGGCGATAACAAATAAATAAATATTAACAAACAAACAAAACGGACGAGGAACCTTACAGATGTAAATCGATCGTGAGTTTATTTAAAAACTTATTCGACTCAACATAGGAATAAAAACCACATCATTAAAACGATATATGTGAGGACTTGATTATCAAATATTTACTTATTCTATTTCTAAGCTCTGATTATTATGAGCTTACGAATGAATGAAAATCTATACCGACTATAGTAGTCATTTGAAGAAAAAAGCTTTGAATTTCTTAAGTAGTTTGCTGAAGTGACAGAAAAACAAAATTCAGCCTCATATTTATAAGATGTAAATAACAAACAGGAATCTTCAAATAAAAAGAACTATCAAATATATATTCAGCGAGATATATTCCAGCTAATAATTAAAATGAGTTGTTGACTAAGCATGAGAGCAGTTTCGTTTTGCTTCTCAATAGTAAATATTTGAGTTTAATTATAGTCAGTATCAGATCCAATAGAAATTATTATATCAACTCAATGATAAATCTTGTCGTCAATTGAGGATATTTTGTGCAAAGTCTCTAACCCTATTGATGATAGGGTCATTGGAAATTCTTTTCGCGCAATTCATAGTACAATGATAATGACATCTGTTGTGTATATATTTTTCTTTCTTACTTCAACCATACGACAACTTCTGGATAATTCGATCGATTAGTTTTTTTTTGTTGAGAAAAGCAAATTCGTCTATAAAGTTGACATTCTCTGTCGTGTTCTTTGATTATGAAAAGACATAAACATAAACATAATTCTTGGATACTCAACTTATTGATGTAAAACATTCTAAAAACTATTAGGAGAAAAAACAAATACATGATTATCTATTTGTTTAAGAGGATTTGATGTTTTCTAACCTTTAATTATTATCTTATCCTTGTTATTATTGCCTACTTGATCAAGGTTAATATGCACATCATGTAAGCATTTATCTTGTGTTTTCAACGATATACCACAAATAGAAGCAAAAGAAAATAGGTATTTCATTTGTCAGCCACATTAGATTCGTTATTTTCTTTAGCATACAGTTTATTTTTCGTTTACTAATAGTGTTCTACTATTTTCCTTCAACTTGACCTGTGCCACTAGTCGCTCCCTAAGGCCATTCGACGAGTCCTAATATTCAAAGTAATATTTTTTTTTTCTGTATCGATTATAACACCCACAGGCAACGATAATTCATCAATAATATTTCGAGAGTCTCTTCTCTCGGGCAGCGTCTTTCCTACTTGATATTTTTTTTAATATATCATTTCGATAATGTATAGAAGCAGAACAAAAATTCCAATAACAGGAAACCTTGAATCAGGTTACCTACGCAATCAAGTTTGAAAAAAAGAAATAATAAATGCTATCATTTATCATTCTAGTCTACAATGCATAAGCTTTTGCATTCAACTAAAATGAATTCATTAAGGAGCATGACAAAAAGTCAATAGATTTCGATCAAACAATGGTTCAATGAACAATAATATATTGAAACATTGATGGGACATTATTAAACAGAACATGCAAGAAATGAACTCAATTATTAGGGAATAATATCTATTTTTATGAATAACAGTAGTAGTCCATGATTATTTCTTATTATTCGGTCACATGGGTAGTTATTTGAGGTTTCTATCAATGAATACGTGAAAGGCTCGAGTCACAGACTTCATAAATAGGAATAGCAGACTAATGCTGGATTCGCTCGATTATGGCAAAATATCTTCATAGTTACACTGAGCATCTGTCGGCTTCTAAAATCCAATTAATTTCGTTACGTATATCACTCAACATTATCTGTCAATGAGTACTTTATAAAAAAAATTGAATTTTTTCATTAACTGATAGTTTACGTGCAGAATATTATCGGAACTTGGATCTACAAAAAATTTATGCATGACTATCCGATTCGATTATGGAACAATAGTTTAATGATCAGCAGATGCCTAAATAAGGTTTCATGGAAGCATTTTTTTTTGTTTTTATCATGCATGGAATATGTCTGCGTTGGAAATCTTATTAGGAAGATAAACAAACTTATGTTTCAAATCAGTATTATTGAATTCTACTTATAAGAATACAAGTACCAATAATTTTACCATAGCACACAAAAAGATATTTCATCAATAATTCCGTAAAATGCAAAAGTTCTTCACTTGTCGAAAGGATCTACTGGAAAGAAGTGAATATATACTGCAATCTATCAAATTTTATTTTCATCGCTCTACATGACATGTCAAATGCACGCCGAATGATTCAGAAAAAAAGTGATTTATAATGTAACGAAAGTTTTTTTTTCAGTAGACAAGCAGCTTAAAAAGTTATACACTCAGAGGCAACACTATGCTATCTATTAATTCCGGTTTGCTTTTTATTTCATATAGATACGACAGTTATCTCTAATTGTATGTAATCACTTGACTCCAGTGGGAACATGTTCTTGTCGCGTTCGCATATGAAAGTCACAAAAATTCTATTGAGACTGCGATGATAGAAATGGAAAAAAAAGACGAAATTCGTTATCTACTGATATTTATAGTTCTTGTCGGATGTTGAAACTTGTGTCACTTGTGAACCGATAAAAACAAACTTGATCCAATAAGAGAAATGAATTATCAATTAATTACGATTTAAACAAATGCGACTCAAGGGCACAGAAAGTTTCGTAGCTTGACAAAATAATAACTGATAATACCAACAACAAAAAGAAAATAAGGTCACAAATTATATATTCACTTATTTTTTATTTGAACCTTTGTAACTCCAATCGATTGTGTTGATAAAATAAATTTTGAGAAAACTTTCTCGTTGCATGAATGATAAAATTTACAGTTCATTTTAGATATTTATTTAATTAATTAATGCAACATACAAAAAAGCTATTAACATACTCATTTTTCATCTCCAATAATTCATTTCGACAGATTTCATGTTTAGCATTGCTCGTCATGATCATTTGATATTGGCAATAATAGAAATAAGGAATAAGATTACTTGATAATCAAATCTTCTCTTCCCGATCGGTCGAAAATATTATCATCAAGAAAGTCTGACAATACATAAACGGAACAAATATTTAATAAACCTAAAAATCGACCTTGACTAAATTCTCCAGCAACGCAAAACAAGAAAGATTATCATCATTAAAAATTGTAGCCTTCAGAGAGATTTATTCGCATACCACTTGTCACTTTCAATATGCCATATAATATGTTTCAATCCTAGCAAGGACTGGTGTATGTGGTGGCATCTATAATAAGAATTTTCGAAAACAATCCATGTAACTATTTGCGATACTCTTAAAATGAGTTCTTACTATTTCTTTACCTTTATCAGAAACGTAGTCAGAATATGAAAAGAAATCAAGCAAATCTTATTTCAAGAAAAAAAGAAAAGGTTAACTTATGAATAAAAACCAATTTGTTGATTCCATGTTTTGACTTCCTTCGTCGTAGAATTTAAAGCTAGAAATATTTACCCAGAAAATATCACCATTCGGATGTTTCTGTCAGCTGGTTTTCGTCTATAAGAAATCAAAACGGGGAATAGATGAATAGAAAAAGGGCTCACAATATTATGTGTAATAATCTTTTTGTGTTGACCATAAAATGAATGATGATTTGAGGGCACACTGCCTTATGCGTTTTATTTTACACTACAACATATCTGATAAAGTAAACGAAGAAAAAACGAAAACAAAAACAAAAGAGAAACCAAAACGAGATCATTCACCGAGTAGAACAAATGTATATCTTGTTTGATATCGAATACACTTACACGACGGCTACCATTGACATCGATTGGCGAACCGAGGAAGAGAGTTCGATGTATTCACTAAATTTTATTCATATAATTTCATTTAGTTTATTTCTCTCTTCAATACCTGTTTGCTATTTTGGTTGAATTCAATTCGCGAAGAAATTGAAGAATATCATTATCTATAGAATTTTTACTTTTTTTAGTTTTGGATGATAGATCATGATTGTGCGAAGATATTTTTCGTTTGTTTGTATCCACTATTGATAATGGTAATGCTTTTGAGTTTTCATTTGAACATTCCGAATCTAATAATTGACAAACATGTAAATAGGTTCGTTTCAGTATTAATTGTGTATGTAATGTTTGTGAACGTTGTCGACGAAGTTCTTTTTGTTTTGTAATTGTTAAATCAAGAATAGTACGAGCTTCGGAATAGTCAATATCTGAGACAATAGCATCTGATTTAAAAGATAAATGTTCATTTTGTTGTGGCATTATGAATTAAGAATACTTATTCAAACTTTTTAGTTAACTTACGACGGACGAATATATGTGAATAATGAATGATAAATAGATTGTGAAATACGTAGAAGTAAGTACAATGAAGACGTAAATAACAATGACACACTAGGAAAGAAACTTTGACTCATATAATCGACATCAAAATAGAGGGTCGGTGAATAAAGATGGCGATGTAGATTTTTGAGTTTATCACTGGTTGCTAGCGCCATCTACACTGGCTGGGCGAAACTTTCAAGCATTTCAGTAAGTTTTTATTTTGCTCAATGATTTATTTTGGGTGGATGTGTCGAAAAAGTTGTTGGATCGTAGAATTCTACAGTTCAATAAGTATATATTGTGATATTATCAAGGGTGAAAGAAAAGCAACCTGACGACATATATCAACGGCATCATGTAAATGAGCAATATTCGAAGCGAAGGCTCATCTGAGTAATCCAATGTGTTGACCGATATGGAGATCTGATCACCAGCTGTTTCGACTATATTACTTGTGCCATCATTATGTTGTCTACTCATTGACCTATGGATTAAAACACGTCCTATTTTTCCTGATCTCAGTATTTTGTTTTTTCTATACCAATCAGCAGCGTCCCATAGCAATTGTTATCTCTATGAGAATCATTTCTTATAGTAGACAAATTCTAGATGGCTCTCATAAATTCACTGACAATTCTGACAAATGTCGTGCTAATAATTCCCTAACTAACTGTTACCTTCTACCTGCTGCTGTTGGTTCGTATGTGAACCAATCAAACTTAGCAACCTCAGCAACAGCTACATTGCAACACAATGTTGAATAACTAAAAAACGCATAAGAAACAATTTTAGTATAAGTAAATTAGTGAACAATCATCTCCACCTAACTCCCACACCAAAATGAACATTCACTCATGGTTACAATTCATTGTATTAGCTCTCTGTATCATAGTATCCGTAGCAACAGATTATTATGAAGTCTTAGGTGTTAAACGAGATGCTAGTGAAAAGGAAATTAAACGTAAATTTCGTCAACTAGGTAAAGTGTTGAGCACGATTTTACGAAAATATAAAATTTCTAATTATTATTATTATTTTCTTTAGCATTGAAATTTCATCCGGATAAAAATAAAGACCCGAAAGCTGAAGAAAAATTTCGTAATATAGCCGAAGCATACGATGTATTGAGTAACGCTGATAAACGTCGCGAATACGACACGCAAGGACATCAATCATTTAAATCTTCATCAAATCAAGGTGGTTTTTCTGGTTTTCATTTTGATATGAATGATTTTTTTAAACAATTCGATGAAGCATCTGCTCAATTTCATCATACTAAACATCAAGCACATCATGAAGCACACTATAAATCCCATCAACACTCCCATCAACAGGCTCATAAACAAGCGCACAAACAAGCGCATGAAAAGTTTTTCAACTTTGATTTTGGCTCACTTTTCGATGATGATGATGACGTGGGAATGGATATGAATGATGCTGGTATCAATAATTTCGGATTTGGTGATATTGCAGGAGATTTCGCTAGTGCTTTTGGTGGCGATAATATTCATGTGCATACAACAGGTTTTACTCAACACACTACTCATCAACATTGCCAAACTGTAACTCGGCGAGAAGGAAATCGAGTATCGACAATTACCGAGTGTAATTAGAGTTGTCTTTTGCTTGTTTTTTTTTCCAGTGTATAATGTTACGTTATTTATTTTCTTGTTGGAAATCATTAAAATAATAATCTCACATCGACATAATATTCTATTTTCTTTGCCTGAAAGTTGTTTGTATTAGTTTTTAATAAATATTTCATTTCAGAATAATTCAAAATTTTTGAATAAAGACCCCTATTGTTAATTGTTCGTGAATGAAACGTAAGTTGAGTTTACGATCATTTTGAAATTACGAAACGCCAACGATATTTTACATCGAATCGAAATTCATAGAAATGACAAACAAAAAAAAGGAGAATGATAACCTGTCCGAATTGACAAAAAAACTATCTCTAGAATTCTCTCATAAAATAAACTCCGAAGTCAATATATTATCTTTTTCTTTTATGATCCATATCAGACTGCTGATTGGGCTTTGAGTTGTCAGATATATTTGCTTGACTATTGAGTCTACTCAGTGTTGAATTATTCGATGCATGTGCTGTTGTGAAATGATATTGATATGGCAAATCTTGATGTCTTTGATTAATTCTATCCTGATGCCACCCATTCATAACTTCATTATGCGTAGGAAAAATAGTTCTATGTGCGGTAGAAATATTTTCCAAAGGATTGTTACTTGCAGCAGTGTTGCGTAGTGATTGCTCATAGATGTAAAGTTCGGCTGGGCTTAGATTTGATTTTTTTTGGCCGAAATCCGATTGTGCCATGGATCGAGTAGGAATAGATGATTCAGATCCAAGTCTATTTTTAAAAATGACTTATGATAATTAGATTAAAATTAAATTCATTACCGATTTTCTCTTTGATTTTGTTGTGCCATGAATAAACAACTGATTGTTAGTTGGGTAAATGCTAATGCAATGCAAATCGAAATAGTTGACAGCAGTTTATCTTCATTAAATATACAATAAGAGAGATTGAAGTAATTTCCGAGAATTGAATTAATCAATCGCTTGGAAATTTTCGTCTATTCGTCATGATGCTATCGATTAAGAACCTTATTACTCAATTAATGTCTCAGACACGTAAAGGAATATTTTGTTATACAAAATACTCAGACTCGTTCCGATAAATTTCGTAATGCGTTTTTTTTTTCTTTCTTTTTTTCGTCATTTATATATGACAACGACAACGTACGATAAATGTCAAAATGATACGATACATTATAAATAGATTGCCGTTACACGAAACTAAATCCTATATCGTATTCGATATCAAAAAATATATGCGCATAATAGATTTAAAAAAATGATTGTTACGGTTAAAGTATACGCGTAACTGGTTTTTGACTTTTTCATCGCACAAATATCATCTGAGATATCATTAGTATCGTGCGCACGATTTACCATCCGAGGATTTACTGTCCGTTGATTGTTTCGAAGATGAGAAACGAACAACTGAGTAATATTTCGTCAGTGAACGTTTCCGATGAACTGATTAGAAAAAGTTTTCGAAAAGAACAATCATTAGCATCGATTGCTAGACTACGAGATGATATGTGGGCTCCAGCTCCAAAACGCCGTAAAAATAAAGTCACAACAGATGAATGTTTAATAAAATTATGGGAGTGTTATGATGAAGGTCTTCTTGATATTCCATCATTTTTGAAAGCTGCTGGACTTAGATACTTTCAAAGACCACCAAAACGTTAAACATCGATTCATCTTTGTTGTCTGTTAATGGTATATTTATTGTTTTTTTTTTCTTATTTCTTCGTATATATATTGAAATTCGTTTTTTTCTGATAATATATTGGTTATCGCAATTAGTATTCATTTATTGCTTTCTCTTTCGTCGATATAATCAACGGATAGCAAATCCTCACGAGAAAGTTATCTTTTTTCGAGAAAAAAAAAACAATTAAAATCGAAAACCAATCAATGGAAAGTAAATCCTCGGGTGGTAAATCGTGTAAACCCATTAGTATGTATGTCAACTAAGAAAATTTTGTTAGATGAACATACTTGATTGTATCAATAGCAAGAGAATCAAAAAAATTATCAGTTCATGAGAAGAATATCAATGGAACCAATTAGTCTTTCATCAAACGACTCTTATAAAACTTGAAAAATTCATAAAATCATTTTTTTGTTCTTCTTTGACTAAAAACACGAAATGTTTTAACAATTTAATTTATCCTGATAATTATCCAACGAAAACAAAAAAAAAACATTTCTATTTTTCTCATTGAACACCAAGTTGATCATGTTCTGGTCTTTTTTTTCTTTTTTGAGTTATTGTCGTCATGCTGTTTTTGCCACAGAATAAAAAGACAAGGAAAGAAAACGCAGGAATTTCATCGCTCACAACGAACAAGCAAATAAAGAAGAAGAAAACGATCTTGCTGGTTGTAATCGTGGAAAGTATGAAGCAAACGAAAACAAAAAATAAAACAAAAACGCGGGCGCAAGCATAGCGCAGAACAACATTAAAGAAAAATATGGCTAATACAAAGAGATACACTCGTTCTCAGACATACTCACACACTCATCTCACTGACGACAAAAGAAAATGTTATAGTTTATCACGAAAATGTTAGAGATGCACGTATAAGAAACGAAAGAGAAAAAAGTAGTCCTTCAACTTTTTACATAAAAAAAAGAAAGAAAAAAAATGTGAAAATGGAATTGCTGATAGAATACATCAACATCCCATAAAAAAAAGTATTTATATCAGCGAATGCAAATAATTCACGCTAGGAAAGAGAGAGAGAGAGAGAGAAGAAAAAAAGACTATTGATAAATAATTTATCTTCACTTCGTTCGATGCTGTGATGATTGTTGATTTGTAGGTTTTCCGGATGCTTTATCATTACCATTACAGTTTGTATTTGTCGAATCCATTAGCAAGTTTGTTGTCACACCTGACGATGCATCAGCTAACGTATTAACTGGTGGTGATGATGAGGCTGTTGAGGATACGAGCATCGATGGTACAGCTGACGTTCCGACAATACGTGGTGACGATGAACCACTAGTCGACGATGCTGTACCACTTGAACCAATACCCGATGTAAGTCCGGACGAGGAAGAATGAAGTTGCTGCCATGGCGGCATACTCTCATTACTTTTATCTAAGCGTTTGGCTTCTTCGAATGATATTTTCTTTTTATTAGCAATTACTTGTTTTGCTAAAATAAATGAAAGAAAAAATGAAATTTAACTGAACCTAAATCTAGACTGTTCCTTTTAGTACCTTGATCAATGGCTATTTTACCACCTTCGAGTGTACCCAATGGTAGTGTACCGCTTGGTGTTAATCCTTTTAATGTTAGAATATCCTCGCTTTGTTCCCTGACGCAAGAGAAAAGGAATTTATTTAAAATGAAAAATTTCTGAAAAATTTACCTCAATGTTGCAAAATAGCGAACCATTTTACCAACAGCTCGTACTTTATTACGTATCACTTCTTTGCGTGCCGCTAGTGCAGCTAAAAAAGAATGAACAAATGCAATCATCCTCTGGAGAATACTTTCTATTCAACCTACCTTCACTTGTCATATCAACTAGAACAAAAGAGAAAAAAAACAATAAATTACATATTGATTTCATAAATAAATTATCAACATACCATCATCAGGTTCTGTGTTATCAGGTTGTAATTCTTCATCCGAACAAATATTAAGAACATTAGCGAGCATTTCAGTAACTAAAAACAAAGATTCACGTTATGTTGTTGTTGTCGAAAAGAGTCAAAAAACAGTCCTTGTCTAATTACCTTTTTCGCCAACAAATGGTAAACTCCATGTAAATACATCCATGAAATTCGGTAACCAATAAGGATGAGGTGAACAATTAAATTGACGGATATTCATCACGTTATTTTCATATTTGAGTATAGCAGCTTTATTATTATAGACATCGAGATAATTTGGAGCAGAGAATATTGTAATCAAACTTGGAAAACCGGTACTCTGGCATTTTTTATACATACGATAACTAATTTTGAGAAAACAAATAAATAAATTCATAGAACAAGAGAAAACTATGTGTGTATCTACCCTGCATCTTGGGCTTCATGAGCACGAATTATGGATAATAATTGATTATTCTGTAAAAAATCACAACACGCAGCATAACTATTCGTTTAGAGAAAACGTTTATTATAGATATTATTCAAAGAATTTTCGATATTAACAAACCTATAAAAATACGAACATCCACGCACTGTATTGTGACTATACTGTTCAGTAGTTCGTTCGGTACCATAATCTTCTAAGGGATCAGACCTAAATTAAAGTTTGATTATAAAAGTCACTGATTGTTTAGTGATATTTACCAAAGTAAATCGCACATTGGTCCATATGGTGGTGGTTCTTTAAAACGATCGAGCTTTTTTATGTCTTCAAGCGTATGAATTTCTGGTGATAGACCACCGTGAACACACAAGAATTGACCATTCATAAGCGCAGCTAGAAGAAATAGAATAGATTCAATCAAGATCAACCATTGAAGATTAAAGTCATAAACCTTAATACAAACGAATGATTTATTAGCTCTATGACATTTTCATCGATAAGTATAAACAAACTGTTTCTATTTCTACTCGAATCACAATGAAGTTTTCAATTAGATCAGAAATTCTTCTATAAAATATTCGATCTCCGTTCTCAATCAACATTACAAATTCAAATAATTTTCACAGTATTCATAGTTTATTAGTATCCTCATGTTGAACATGGTCTTCACTCAAAACAAATTAATTAGTTCGGGGACTTCCCTTGTGAGCTTCGTCTCGTTTATTTTTTTCTTCTTCTTCTCGCAGAACGCATTCAATTCCGAGATAGTTGAACTCGTTTATCTGATTAGTTTAGACTGTGTTTAAAATATTCTATCGAATTGGATTTTAATATAATAACTAGATCTTACCAAGTGGTAAACAATCGAATGCTTCCATGCATGCATTGTATACACGTTCTGTATATTTTATTTTGCCTGAATAGAAGATAAATAAATATAAGGATAGGAAAATCTTTTGAACTAGCGATCTTACATTCTGTTTTAAAAGTAAAATATTCAGTTAAATGTCTACATTCGTGATTGCCACGAAGAAGAAACAATGTTGATGGATAGAGAATTTTCATTGACCATAGATAAAGAACGCACTAGAAGACAGAGAATTGTAAGAAGAAAACAAATTTCTTTAACATGAGATCGACTAGTTTCTTACTTCAATGCTAAAATAACCTCTATCAACATAATCTCCAAGGAATAAATAACGAGTTGTAGCCGGTGAACCACCAACTTCAAATAATTTCATTAAATCAAAATATTGTCCATGAACATCACCGCACACTGAAATTTGATCACATAGAAGAAGAGAAAAAAAACAGAATGAAATACATCAAGCAAAACGAATGATGATTTTATTTCGTTATACCAGTTATAGGTGCTTCAACATCGACCATAGTTTTTTCTAGTCGTAATAATTTTGCACCATCTTCAATTATTTTAAGTGCAACATCTTCAGTTACACGTCCTTCTGATATAAAATGTGTTTTTAATACGTCAACGCGAGGTTTACCACGTGAATCGAATACATCATAAACTGTTAAACGTGTGTTTGGTGGACATGGAATGGCTAAATAAATTTATATCGAATTTTCTATCCCTGAAAAACTAGATATTGTTTCAATGTTTACTTTTCATTATACGTTCAACAGTTGGCAATGGTATTGTTGCATCAGTGGTGGCGATGGTTGTTGTTGTTGTGGGTGGTGATGATGAGAGACTTGCTGTTTTATTGGGTGAAGAGGAAGTAGAAATAATATTAGATGGTACTGCTGTACTTGTCGCCATTATTTTCGTATCAGGAAGATGTTGTCATAGATTTTAATATCATTGAAAAACTTTGTTTAAATGATCGATAAAACAACATGACAAGACAACAAAATAAAAACAAAATAGATCTGAAATTATAGGTTTTATAATATATACATATGTAATTGTGTCCCTTTACAAGGTAATCGATAAGATACTTACATATATGTTTTTAAAAGTGAGAAAAGAGAGTGATGCAGAACCACATATCAGTCATTGGGGCATGAAAATAGATTTCCTGCTTTCTGTTTCTCCCTCTCCCTCGTTTTTTCTTTTTACGCGGACACGAAACGATGTGCTTTTGCTTTATTTCTTTTTTTTTCCTTCTTTTCTGTTAACTACGTGTGTGCAGAACAGATATGTCGACGACACACAGAAAAATAAATTCATTTATCATCAAGTTTCTTTTTTCTTCTTTTTTCATCCAGCGGCAAGAAAAAAAGAAAGAAAGAAAGAAATGAAAACGAAGGAAAATAATAAGCTTTCTTTTATATATATATATATTTGTGTTTGTTTTTTCATCGTCGTCGATTCTATAGTTGTTGTTGTTATTATGCGAGTTTGATTGCATGTGTATGCCAAGCTAGAAACGTTTTGCTTTCTTCTTTCTTTCACATTATCCACGAGAGATCGAATGAATGCGAACTATCGCTGTTCTCCTCCTTATCCCCATCAATAATATTTAGTTATTAATATAGAGAAGAAGAAGAAGAAAGAAACAATACAAAACAAAACAAGCAAACGATATAGTAGTAGTTCTTTTTCTTTGGTATTGTTGTCTTGCAAATCGATTGTTCTCTCGATTGAAAATGGCACGATGTGGAGAGATCTGTTTTTCGTACACGACATCTCCTACGATTAGACTAATGTATATTGATGGGTATCAAAGATCGTCGATTCTCAATCAATTTATCTTCTCTATTTTATTCTCTCATCGTTCAAGTCGAATACAAAAAACATACTTAAAAACAAGACAAAAAAAAAGAGAATTATCAAACTACGAAATACAGAATTATATAATATTGCATGCATCTATCGTTTCATTTTCTAGTTCGTGTTCAAAAAACAGAAAAAGAAATGCAAACGGTGTTGATGAACATCCTCTAGTTTATATTTCATTTCCGTTAGTATAAACAAAAGTAGGAAAAAACAAACGACACCTAGAAAATCTTGAAAAAAGCGACTGTACTTATTATTCTTATCAATCTAAATGGCTGAATACTTGAAGAGTAGAAGAAAAAAAACGAGATACGATAAGAAAAAAACTTTCGGTGCGGAGTGAAAAAATGTGCATGTAAAACGCTCCAGTGATTAATATCAATAGTTGATCAACTGATTCATACTAGCCAATAAATCGTTTCGATAATGAATAAGAAACAAAAAGAATCAAAAACACGAAAATTTTACTGATGACAAGATTTCAAGTAAATCAAACAAAAACTATTCTAGTTTTGATTACGATTACATCTATTTATAGATGGCGCTATTTGACAGACAGTTCAGACCTTACTATATATACCTTTACATTTAAACATGAACGAAACAGCGTTTCTAACCAGTGACGGATTTAGGGAGGGGTGCGTCGAAGCGATCGCACCCCCCTTTCGAGAAGAATTGTTCGATTTTCCCCAGTAAAAATGAACAAAAAGACAAGTTTGTACTACCTCGAAAGCATCAGAATATGTTTTTTTAACATATAATCGCACCTCCCTTCAAAAATCCTAGATCCGCCACTGTTTCTAACAGCAGGTATCAGCCTTTGTGACAAAGTATTCATGACACTTGCGATATCGATTTGATACTCTGTTTTACACTTTGCTCATAAAAACAAAGTATCAAGCGGATACCTGCTGAGGAAAATTTACACTTTGCTTTTCATTCTATTCTATGGAAATTTCGAACTCCTCCATTTTTTTATCAATAATGATTCATGAAGACATGCATAGTGAAGAAGAATATGAAGTTGAAGGGGTTATATGCTGAGTAGATATAAAATTGTTTTCTTTTCGTTGAATATTACAGTGCGTATTTTGTTTGACTACTGTTTCACTTCTGTTTCTAACTTATCGATGAAATACTAGATAAACGATTGTTTTTTATGTAATTTAATCAGATACTATTCTTTGTATACTTTTTATTTGAACTTAACAATAACAAATACATATTAAAAAAATATTTTTCTGAATCTAAATCGAACAATATATACTTTGGAAACTTTATGATACTTTGTTTGAAACGACAAAGTATCATTTTGCGCTTAGCTTGCGAAAATACGATATGTAATTTCATACTTTGTTTTGGATTTCTATTAGAAACGCTGGAGCGAAATAGAATTTATCAACATATAAAGATTTAATCTTTAAGTTACTTACAATATTAACAGTCATAGATAGCTATGCATCTCGAATAATAAGAGATATGAAATGCTAATTCAGGTTGGCGATCCATTCTTAATACTAGACGCCAACGAGAATAAGAAAATGAACGAATCATCTAGAGAAACATTAATATCACAATGTAATTTAATAGAATAGTCACCATGAGTCTGCATCATTGTAGCAAGTCACTGAAATACAAAAGCCAAAAACAGTAACGACAAAGACGAGGGAGAGAGAGAGAGAGAAAGTGGAAGGGAAGAATGCGAGAAATAACAACTCAAGAGAGCGAACTAATCTCGAAGGATAGATGCTATGCTCGTGCTGAAATTTAAAAAAAGGGGTATGTGCAGATTCTAATCGAATTTGACCTAAACAGTGAGCGCGAGAAGAAAAATGTTAATTTGTTCTAATTAGTTCCGATTATGTGCTACTGTAAGTACCATCTCGACGGAAACTGATTTAACAATGTTCGAAATTTTGTCCGAATAATGAACAAGAAGTGAGCGAAACAAAAGAATCATATAACGTTGTACATGCCATTCATGTAACTGTGATTTATGTGATTGAGTCAAGTTTAACTTTATACATATTTATATAATATTGGCCTTATAGTTTCATAGAAGCATTATTAACATTTATAAACTCTTTTGTTTTCCAGGCTCCTTGGATGCTCTCGCATCTATTTCCTGTCTAACGATTTCCGTTGCTGTTTATTTCCTTCAGTCATCATTTGTTGATCTATCAACTTAAGTGACAGACATCACTTTCCTCCATATCCAAAATAAATGTGCCTTACCTTGAATTTATATCCAAGAAATAACATATAGTTATGATTTAACTGATCACGATGAACGTGCTTACCATTTCTTTTTTCTAGTTAAAATAATATCATGATTTTTCTAGACAGAAAAGGGTTTTTTTGTATTTATTTTTTTTTTGTTAATTTATTCTAACACAATATCCTCATGTCTGCTGTTCTTAACCACTCTAAGTACAAAAGAAAAAGAAGAATAAATACTACAGAGCTATTATGAATTTTGTGGCGAATCTAAACGCTATTTGTTATTAATTGATTTTACTACCAGAGGTCCACGTGGGACGGGATGGGACGAACATTTCTAGAAAATGTTAAGCAGACAAGAAAGAATCGAAGTCTCTTTCGATGTGATTCTATTGTATGCTTCCTGTCTTTATCCATTAAGATTATATTTATTGACGTAAGTGACTGCTATCAAATTTTATTCTCATATTTTAAAACATTTTTGGTATATGTTGTTCAATTTACCAAAAATATTAAAAAAAAAACCGAATATAAGCTTTTAAAAGTCATCTAAGACAATGATCTTAATTTTAATGGATAGAGATAGTATGCATATCATAGAATCATATCGAAAGCTATTTTGATTCTTTCTTGCCCGCTTAAAATTTTTTTAAATATTCGTCCCATCCCGTTCCACACGGAGCTCTGATTACTACGTTATTTTCATCTTTAATTATAGTAATAGTTGTCATGAGCATTGTTATTTGAAATTTGATCTACACAATCATAGATGTGAATAGGGGTATGGCAGTTCAGTTTTAGTTCCTATCAAAAGAACTGTTCAGACAGTTCCTTAGATCTGATCTGAACTGTTCGAGTAGATCAGATCAGATCAGATCAGATCTCATAAGAGACGCCTATATCGATATAGGCATCATCCCAGTGTAGATCCTAACAGTTCTTAGATCTGATCTGCCCCAAACAGTTCTTTCGCTCATTCGATCTGAACTTAGATCTGAGAACTGTTATATCCCTAGATGTGAATATCACTTCTCTAAGATTAATATATGAAACATAGAATAGATTTTGGAATATTTTAGTTTGTTCATCAACGTTGTTTTCCAATTTAACACCAAATATAATTTCTAACAGAATAGCTGCTCAGGATTTTGTGATGTCCTGTGTAAGAAAGAGATGTACGAATATCTAGCAACGATAGTTGATTCACACTAATATATTTGAATTACCGGCAGCCATTGGTATACATGCAATTGAATTCAATGCAGTGAGGTACGCGTATATTATTATCAAGATTAGAAGAACCATTCTTTAGTTGCTTTTAAAGTAAATAATATAAATGCAATTCCAGAAAAGTTTAATATTCATCATATTTTTTTTATAGCTTGAATAGGTGTTAGTAATGTTTTTAATATTGTTGACGTGCTAGAACAAAATGATGTAAGAATAATACCTCTATAGTAGTAAGCATAGATATTTTTACTTTTTATTTGCTATCATCCAGATTTATTTAAGTCATATGTGGATGTCTCTGAACGCATAATGAGTTTTTCATCTAGTGGAAAAATTCATTATGCGTTATTGACCCATTTGTCATTATTTCTAGCTACCTCATTGTTTCGAGCTGTCATTCCTAAATTTTATTTAGATAGATAGATTTTTATTTCAAACTAAATAGGATAAGCAATACAATTAATCAATTTCTAAAAAAAAACCCACATATGTTCATTCGCTGGTCTTCATTATGGTTTTCTTGTTAATTTTTCTATTCGTTCCAGTGCCCTTTCTACTTTTTCATACATGATATTCACTTTTTCGAGTGCTGCTGTGCCTGTATCTGCGGCTCGCTTTGCGTGTTTTTCAGCTTCTCGAGCATCACCCACTGCTCTTTCGTTTTGCTGCCGCATTTCTTTAACATCTGCAAGTATCTTCTCGGTTTCTTTCTTCTGAACTTCAAGTTGATTTTTTGTTATCCTTTGAACATCTTGCGCATTTGATCCTGACTCTTGAGCAGCTCGTGCTGATTCTTTGGTATTCGCAGCAGATTCACGAGCAGCTTCTTTCGCACGTTCAACATCACGCTCGATTTTTGTACGCATTTCCAAGATCATTCGTTCGTAGAATTCTTTTTGTGTAGCAGCCGTTTGCTTTACTGTAGCTTCACATTGATTGGCTGTGAACTGAAGTTCTTGGCGTCGTTTTTCGGTTGATTCTACTAAATTCTGAACATTGGCTGCAGCTTGTGCTGCTTCTTGTGCCGATTTGTCGCTGCGTTGAGTTGCTTCAGCTGCTTGTCTAATTGCTTGAAGCGATTGAGCTCTTGCTGTTTCAGCAATTGTTAGAATTTCTTTAGTTTTCTCTCGCATTTCTTGTTCGATGTCGTTCACATGTTTTTCGATTCGTTGGCTTAGATGTTTTTCAATATCTTTCAACTTTTCATTCAATTTTTTCCATCCTTGATCATAGTGCATTTCATTATCTTTTTTCATTGCTTCTCTATTTGTTATCGATTCTTGTTTAATTTGTTCATGGGCAGCATCGATTGATGTTTGATAGAAATTTATTTTCTCTTGTATATCTTCACGTAAAACATCAATACTTAATTCAATGGTTTCTCGTGCTTTTTTCAATTCTCCTTTAACATCTTTGGCATCGACGAAGATCTTTTGTTCACGAAGTACTTCGGCTACTTGATTAGCCGTTTCTTTTGTAATTAATGATTTACTAGCATGTTCATCATTTCCGCTGACATAAGCTTGTGAATGTTCAATAATATCTTCGAATCTTGTTAAAATATTTCCAAGGTTATCATGTCCAGCTAAGTTTAGTTTTCGTTCGTCGACAATCGATTGAAATACTTTTTCATCGGATGAAAATGGTGCAACATAGACATAGCCGAATATTTCCAAATCATGGAATTCAATGTTGGAAGAAATTTTCGATATTGGGTATTGATAAATACTACCATTGCTACCAAAAACAGAAACACAACCGATTAGGTATCGTAATGGTACTTGCACCGTATATTCTTTGCCCATTGAATTTTTGACCTTCAAAGGAATCTTTTGCTTTCCGGCCGAATGTTCAACAACGTCTGTTGCTTTCGCGGTTGCTTCTTGATCAGCTGTATTTTTCTTAGCTACATGTAGCCAAAGTTGTTGTGGCAAAGATTCAAACGTATCGATCTCTTGTTTGCCCGCCTTGAGAGCATCGATTATCCAAGCGGTCACATATTCAGCAACCATAGTAACTGCCATCTCGTCAATACTCTCTGAACGGACACCGTAAAATATTTCTTTGATCCATTTGATTTTGTAATTAAACACATAGCTGCTCTTAATCTTTTGGAATGGATCAATCGACTGAATTTGTTCTTTATAGTAGAGTGTTACCATGCCGGCTGTGTCGGATGCAACCCGTTGGAGTTCCTCAAAATTGCCCAAAGTTGAAATATTGTCCCATGCTTGCTTCTGTTCTTTTTCGTTAAGTTTTGATAGAACAGGAAGAAGTGCTGATTTTATGTGAGATATCAATATATTCGCTAGAAGATGAATAATATTGTATTTAGTTCATATCTTCCTTTCGCTGTGTCACAAAAACGTTTTAGAATCGCTACAGAAAGAAAATAAAACTCAAACTATACCATAATTTAACTTTAATTATTCTATCGAATACCATTGTGGAAAGTTTAAATTCAGTTTATGGCATATGTTGATATAACTATTCGAAAAAGTTCAAAATTTCAGTATAATTTTGAAATATGGGCATTCTCCAAACATTCTAAATACAGTAAAATTCGAACATCTGCTTCTAGACACGTCAGTTTTCGCTAGTATTTTAGCCTTGTTAGTTTCGACAGTATGAGCTTTTATTTGATCCGAGTTATATGTTCCATCTGTTGAACTTTCAACATACACACCTTCATTATTAGTAAAAAAAAGAATTTTTTAGTTATAGCGCTGGGTGGAGGGGGGGGGCCTCTTTCCTCATTATAAATTAATAGCAATACAATCGTACTTACCGAAAGGAATGGTTGCTGGCATCGTATTAACAGCTGTCGTTTCCCTTTTCACGTGACCACCTTGTGCCGCTAGAATGCTGACAAACAAAGCCTGCAAACGATTTTCAATTGTTCGATAGAAAAGTGCCATATTTGTGTTGCCTTTGATGAACTTCATCATATTTTGTCTTATCAATATAGCCTCCTGTTGACGTTGAAATAAAAATATTGAACATTCATAAGAAGCCAATTGTTGCTTATGAGCTTCTCTCTCTTGAGCAAGTTCTTTTCGTTGTAAAGCTGTTAGATCCTGCTGTTTAAAAACACGCTCATCGGTATCTTCAATACGAGCTTGTAAAGACTCTTTACTCTCCAACAATTGTTCTAATGTTTCATTAATTTTTATTAATCGTTGTTCTGTATTCGCTGAATCTTGTGCAATCAATTTCTCCACATCTTTCTCATCAGTCACTTGTTGTAATTCTTGTGAACGTTTTCTTACATTCGAAGTTAAATCAGAGAAAAGATCTCGGTACGTATTGGGATCGCTAGGATCAAGCACAACTGGACTATCAGCAATAACACTACTTAGACCACTTAAAAATCCCAACAAGATTTTCTTATAATGACTATTCAATGTAACAGCACTGCCTACTTCCATATCTGATGCAATTTCAGTTCTTAACTCTTTTTCGTAATAGGGCTTAAGAATATCTACAACTTCATATTGTGGTACTTTTTTCGCGATTTGAATCAATTCATAGCATAATCGTCTCTTGTCCTCTTTCGATTCGTACCGTTCCTTGATGAATTCTTTGATAATTTTGACTTTACCATCTCGGGATGCTTGTTTCAATGTTTCATAACTATGCTTAGGCTCATCCTTTAGTAAATCTGGATCCATTAAAGACTCAGGTACGTCTTTTCCGGTTACGATTAGTTCAGCAATCCTTGTAAATTTGAGTTTTTGTGCGATTTGTAAAGCGGTCAGACCAGTTTTATTAGTTTGTCTTTTTGTTGCTGGATATTTTGTTACAAAATACTTGACAATAGCATAATCACCTAAAATTATGAATAATGAAATACACTTTGCCATACAAAGACTGAAACAATAGTTGAAAACCTATGTTAAGGGTGTAGGTATATATGAGGAAGTTGAAGTCATGTCATGCATGGACACTCATATTCACGCCAATCAGAGATGGGATCGGTTCGTGTTTTTTTGGAACCGAACCGAACCGATCGAATTTTTCAAAATTTCAAACCGAACCGAACCGATTAAATAATGAAGAAAAAAAAATTATTCGCTTCTAGTCCTTTTTTAGAATATTCACTTAAAACAACTTATTGAAGACATGATTATCTAAGAGCGACCTACAATACTGAACTGCGAACAATTTTAGGAGCATACATATTTAGCTTTTATTTTGGAAATATCTTTTCATCGAAAAAGTCTATAGCGTATGTTTAGTGGATATGAATCCATTTTTTTTATTTATCAAGAACAATTCACTGCTTTTTCGTTCGTCGTTTAGGAGAAAGAGCAGAAGTTGTTTCAACTAGCAGGTTCTTATTCTTTGAATGGTGTTCTGTGAAAATGCCACATAGCCTAGGCCTTGAGAAATAGTTTATATATATCATGCTTTCCTCTTTGTTATGCACTTGTCTATTTTATCATTTTCGAGTGATGGAGCATTTGAAAATAATAGCGTAATGATGATGTGAAGCACATCTATTCGAAATGAAAGTGTAGTCCTATAAGATGTAAAGATTTTATCAAAATTTAAAATTTGATTTCTTTTCTTACAGTTTAAAAAGTAATGACCACTATGAATGACTAAACTTGAAAGGTTTAAAACTCTCAGGAAAATTATCTATTTTGAAATATTAATTAGATTATTTTTTTCTAACTTTATTGCTATACTTTAAAGATAACTTTGAAGTTCAAACAAGAGCAAGGTTTCATTAGTCAATTAAAGAATAATGAAAATTAATAATCGATTAATATTTGTTCATATATTAGCGCTTGCTGCTAAAAGTTTGTCTGTAAAAGTATATTCTGAATGATGAACGAAACTATTACTCGTCTCTGAAAACTTATGAAACAGTTAAGCCATGAATGTGCTACACTTTCTTCATTCACTTTAAGTGAATAGGTTTACAAATATATTAGAATATATATTTAGATAAAATTGGTTCCCACTATTTGGAACCGAACCGACCGAATTTTTCAAAATTTCGAACCGAACTGATTTCGGTTCGGTTCGGTTTGAAACCGAACCGGTCCCATCTCTGACACCAATAACTCTCTCTTAAGGGAGATAATCGACTGCTATGGAATCAAGAATCCATCTGGTGAATACTTTTTCATTTAGTACTTTATCATCGACGTTACTGACTAGGGGTGTTACTTTATAATTATTTACTTTACTTTTTAAAGATAAATAAAACCTTTATATTTAAAAAATAAAGATAAATGAAATCTTTATGTTTATAAAATAAAGAATGAAGAATTAATGAAATCTTTATTCTTTAAAAAATAAAGAAAAATAAAATATTTATATTTATAAAGTAAAGATAACGATAATCTTTATCTTTATTTAATAACGATAAAATACAGAATAAAGAAAAATATTTTTCCTTAAAAACCCAAAATTTGGTCTTCTCCGGATCGCTCGAAGAAAATTAAGGAGTCCAAGGCTAAAAAAATTTTGAACACCAGATTTTTTTCCATAAATGACTTATGCCTCATCATCATTTGCTAGTATTATTTCATACTGCAATGCCAGTGATGATAAGCAAGAACTGCAATCAATGTTTTCTGTTGTTATACAAATTATTTATCTATTTACCAATGACTGAAGAAAATCTTTCTTTATTCTTTATTTTAACTTTATTTTTAAAAATAAAGATTTCATTTATCTTTATATTATAAATATAAAGGTTTTATTTATCTTTATTCTTTAATATAAAGATCAATAAAGATAAAGCAACACCCCCATTACTGACTCGATTACCTTTTTCAGTTGCTAGAATTATTGGATAATCATTATTGATGTCAGACATTGTTGGAACACTACCACATTCGCATAGCCAAGTGACAAGATCGATGCCATGATATTGTACAGCATAGTGCAATGCCGTACGTCTTTGTTCGTCTTGATAGTTGAAGTCTGCGCCCAGTTGAGCAAATTTCTCTGCACTTTTTCGATCATTGTTGAGAATTGCTGACAAAAATTGTAGATTTAACTCTTTGGTCAAATAGTCAGCGATTTGTTTATAGTTCTTTTTAGTTGCGAGATCGATCAATGACATTGGTTCATCTTCATTTGAATGTAACATTGATGCCCCCCGTGAAACGAGAGCATGAACGATTGGAAAATAGTTTCCGTATTGAATTGTGCATAATAGCGCTGTTGAACCACGACAATTAGCTGAATTCATGTCAACATTAAGACGTTGACATTGAATCAAACCATCTAAATCACCACTCGCAGCTGCAAAACGAAGTCGCCGGTCGATTAAACATCGATTAATATGAAAGCTGATCTCGGGTTTTAACTGTTGAGACACAGCTGGTGGCAGCACGATATGTTGTGCGCTGAGCCATTCTGATGGCATTTTTGCACCATTCTGGCAGAGGAGTTGAATCATTTTAGCGTTTTGATGCTCTAGTGCTACTTGTATGTTATTTGTATTGTGCGTATCGACACTGGCTCCATTACGTACCAGTTTATTGACTAATTCAAGATTATTTTCTTTTATAGCTTTTGTACATTCCATTGATAGCCGATATTTGAGATAGTTAGCCACTTTATTAAATTTATTCTTTTTTGCAGTTCGATATAGAGAATCAGGCCACGCATTATTGATCATAGCTTGGTAAATATCCATACTTTGGTTAAGAAGATAATCGACAATTTCGACATTGTCAGATGCATTACAAGCTCTGTACAGTAGATCAGTAGTAAGTGGTGCTCCTGAAAGATGATACGCCACGACAAGGCCTGCATCCGACTGACTGATAGCTGCAACTAATTTTTCTTGTGCGACCTGTCGAATAATATCGGCAATTTGTTGACAGCCGGCTAGCATATTTTGCACATGTGAGCGTTTTTCCAAATTTAATGTTGGTGCATTCAACTTAATGGCGTATTCTTTTGCTGACATTTGTGCCACTTCGTATGGAATATGACCTCCTTTTCGATGGCGAATATCAGCTCCTTGAGCAATAGCTTGTTGAGCTGCGAAGATGGCTCCATGTCTTGCGGCTTCATGTAAGTTATTGTTCGGCTTCCCAGCAAGAATACCTTTACTGATTTTTCCCAAAGCTCCTTCAGCATCTTCAGTGATCACCTGAATAGGATTGATGTCTACTGGTGCTACTAATTCACATGTGTCAAGATCATAATTTGGTTTTCTTGAGCTAGCTTTCTGTTTAACTGAACTATCTGCTGGGGGACAAATCAATTGCTCAAGAAATTGAATTAATTTTCTATCACTCATTTCTTCTTCTTTGCTATTTGACATGTTTGCACGTGCTATATTTAGTGGAGTTTGTTTCGATAGATTTTGAGCTTGATAATCAGCACCCCATTTCACAAGATATCGAACAACAAGCAAATGATGATTTTTCGTCGCCAAATGCAGAGGTGTCTGCTGGTCTTTATTAAATACGTTCAAACTTGAGTTAGGCAAACCATGCAAATATTCAACAATTGCTAGATGACCACATTCAGCTGCAATAGAAATCGGATAATCACCATTGTGATTTTTTAACGTGTAGTCAGCTTTCAAATGTTCGATCATATATTGAACAAGTAATTTTGTGGCTGTTTTGCATGCAAAATGTAATACTGTCCATTTCTGATACATGCTATCATGATGCTTATAATTGATCTGAGCACCATAATTGGTCAATTGCCTGAGTTCGTTGATAATAATTTTATCGTTTTCCTCGTTAGTATTTGCATGTGCCACACAGTTCCATAAACGAAAATTCAGTTCATCTTGGATTAGTTTTGCTGCTCCAGGACAATTTTGATCAATGGCGAATTGCAGAAGAGTCTTGTTCAATTTGGAATTAGTAAATAAATCTGTTGCCATTTTTGGCAATTTTAAAAAAGCTCGTAAACGAACAAATGGATCTTTATCCAGCATAATACATGTTTCGATGGGTCGAAGTCCGTTTATGTTTATTGTTGATATGTTCGCATTGAAATCGTTGACGAAAGCAGTTATCATTTCTGGCGTGCCATCATTGGCTATTAAAAGTTGTAGAAGTGAATCATTATTTGCAATTGTAGCATTAATATTAGCTCCATTATCCAGACAATTGTGTACCTCATCGGTTGTCAAATGTGATTTTTTTGTTTCAATCAGATGTTTCAATTCAATATTCACGCCTTGTTCTTCTAGAATAGCTATTAATGGAGGATTTCTTGGGGTAGCTTTCTTAGCAATTTGTAAAGGGGTGAGACCCTCAATATTTTTATGTGCAGTATTACTGCCAGCTGATACAAGAACACGAATAAGTTCCAAATTATTAGCCATGACAGCGTTAGAAAGGATAGTATTTCGGTTCTTATCTGTCGCTTCCATATTAGCACCTCGACTAATCCACCCAATCACTTCGTTTGGATTGATAAGTGGCTTAGTGAATGGGATCTGATTGAAAATCATATTAAATTGTCGTTGCAAATAATCAATAACGTCCTTTGGACATTTTGGATTTTTTTTTGCTAGAGACAAGCATGTTTGTTGTTGAGTATCGACGATCGCCAAAACACATTCTTCATTTGGTTCGTACTCGACCAGAAACTGGACGACTTCAATTCGAATGGGAATTTTGTCTTGATTTACTAATGAGCCCAACAAACCTAATGGCCCAAATGTTTCCGCTTGGTAACAACTGGCCTTTAACTGCACTAGCTGTTGCATTTCATTTAGATCCCCACCGCCTATGGAGAACACTTGTTCATTGAGTTGGTCACAAGCGCTTTTTTTTAGCACTTGAATCAAGTGTAGACAATTGTCAGCTTTCGGTGATCCAATTGATCGGTGTCGCATTTCTGCGGCAATGACAGAATCAATCATGGAGCCAGTCTTAGTAAGAGCTTTGATATCTGCACCTTGTTGCAAAAGTTGGTGCGCCTTGCCCACTGAATATTGCTCACCAGCTTTTCCTTCAACGAGTCTGATCAACGAGTTTGTTGCTTTCGACATCTTAAACACTTATTTACCTAGAATAAAGTATATTCAATGTAAGTCCAAGTAAAGTTGGCATTAGATTCGAAAATTTTTGCCGGGATTAGTACTACGATTTGTATTGAATTCCGACAGTAATGCACGAATTTCGATCACCTCTAGAAATTGGCAAAATTGAAATTGATATGTTCCGATTCTCGGATTGAAAGTTCTCAAGCCCAGATCGAAAAATCTGACATATGATCTTATGAAATACATACAAGATCTTTGAGTATGGGCGAAATCTTACAAGAATCTGACAAAAAGTCGTAGTCTCTGAGATCTTATTAATGTGTAAGATCTTTCAAGAATCTGACTATGCGGCTTGATATAAGATCTCAGAGACTACGATTTTTTGTATGATTTTCGTATGATCTTGTAAGATCATACAAGATCAGATTCAGATTCAGATTCTTATCAGATCTCAGTATCTGATTGTTTGTCCTGGGAGAGTATAGAATTGTTTTTCGAAAAATGACAACAATATAGGATATTTTACGTGTTGGCAGGTACTAAAAAAGTGTGATCGCTTACTTGTTGGTGTAAAATAAAGTCGTCGTTAGGACCACTATTACCTAAGCAAACATAAAAAATGTCTTTTATCAGACGTTAGCAAATTGCACAAAATATTCATTCGAAACTTTCAAACCAGCAAAGAAAATTTGTAAAAAATGTAACGAGAAAGTATGAATTTTGTAGAGCAAAAGTAAGGTGCACCCAATGCAAAATTCAAGTAAAATTTTTGTTTTGTTTTTTAATACATCATTTGATAGAGCAGATGACGGCGATCACGAATATCTGGTTAAAAATGTTTTTAGATGCTGTCTTGGGTCCGAAAAATCAGAAATACTTTCGGTCTCTGAAAAACCACTTTTTTCAGCGGTTTTCAGTAAAATGCAGTTTTCAGATCGAAGATATAATCTATTTAACTTTAGAAGGACATATTCTTGTTCAGCGTGAAATGCTGAATCAGAATATGTTATCATTAATTTTCAAAGTGCGAGCTGTAGCTTGGAAAGGCTTCTACAATGCAGTCCTCAGAAACCCTGAGTGCCCCCTCTTGCAAACTTTTCACAGGTTTTATTTTTCAATAAAAAATCCATTTTTTTTACGTCAATCGACTCGCCAGATCATTCTCCATCAAAGTATACGAGTAGATTTTTAAAATTTTTTTCCTTGGTTAAGAAAATCAGACTTTACCGAAAACTATGCTAAAACTAAAAACTCACTTTTCTGCTTTTCCTTGATTTTCGAGATATGAAACCCAAAAGATTGCCAAGTAGGTAATCTAGCACGGAGAATTCAGTGGACACCATACTGCGAGCTTTAGGCGGTTCTCTAGGGGTTTTTTAAAGCACTTAGCTAGGGTTTTTAGGGTTTTTTCGCTTACTACTAAGATTCATGAGAAACTGAGTGTCGGGAGATACTTACTAGTTCACCAGTTTCGGTAATTTGTGGCGTTTTCTTTTTTGTAGATTTTTACGTAACAGTTTTAGTTCCAGTGAGCAGTATCTATCATGCCTCGACAGTCAAAGCGTCAACAGCATTCGAAATCGATCTCCTATGCATTTCTACGCAAGAGAACCATTGAAAGTGAGAACTGCAGTGGCTCATCCGAAGCGGGTATTGATTCAGAAGCAAACGACAGAAGCTTGGAGCGGTGGAGAAAATTCATACAAGAAATTACAAATACTGATCTGCCTGTTTTGTTTGAACTTTGCTAGGCGAAATGCCCACTTATATATCTAACTGTTTTACTGTAGATGACTTTGCGCAAGTTCGAGATCAATTGTAGAGACTGCGATATTTTTTTAAAGAAAATCGGTGGGTAGCGTTAATGCAGGTGAAATCTTTTATTCAGAGTATTCTTCTTTGGATTTCGGGTGCAATAACTGCAGAAACTACACGCAAGTGGGCTGAAGCGTTCAGCTCAAACGATCTAGATGAATTTGATTGTGAGAATCGTGGTGGCAAATATTCCGCCAAATTGTATGATTTTTCCCGGTAAAGATCTCTAGAAACCCTGCGAAGTGCCTCCAAAACCCCTAGAGAACCATATAAAGCTCACAATAGGACGTCCACTGAATTCTCCATGCTTGATTACCTACTTAGCAATCTTTTGGGTTTCATATCTCGAAAATCAAGGAAAAGCAGAAAAGTGAGTTTTTAGTTTTAGCATAGTTTTCGGTAAAGTCTGATTTTCTCATCCAAGAAAAAGCATTTCGAAAATCTACTCGTATAGTTTTGTGCAGGATGATCTGGCGAGTCGATTGGCATAAAAAAATTGATTCCAACATGAAAAATAAAACCTGTGAAAAGTTTGGAAGAAGGGGTACTTAGGGTTTCTGAAGACTCCACTGTAGAGGCCCTACCAGGCGACGGTTAGTGTCTAGAAAGTTATTGATGATATATTCTGATTCAGCATTTCACGCTGAACAAGAATATGTCCTTTTCAAGTTAAATAGACTATGTCTTGAGTCTCAAAATCCCAATTTACGGAAAAACACTGAAAAAAGTGGTTTTTCAGAAGCCGAAAGTATTTCTGATTTTTCGGACCCAAGACAGCATCTAAAAACATTTTAAACCAGATATTCGTGATCGCCGTCATCTGCTCTATCAAATGATGTATTAAAAAACAA
>OENM01000161.1:83550-133474 GCA_900239745.1 Rotaria magnacalcarata | reverse complement strand
TTTTTATACTTCAGTACGCGCTCAAGTATATGAGTGAGTATATACTTCTGAAAATAATGCATTGCCGTGATATTGAGTTCTGTTAACACAACAAATTTAGTAACTTTAGCGAATAATTTTAGTGAATTGTAATTTACTCCTAATACGGAAAACATCTGTTGTCTACTGACTTAGTTCTAGATTCGTTTATACCATGATAGAAGAGAATAAGGATATAAAATGCTCTACTGATGATTTTCACTTCCTTGAATGGAATTAAAATATTGCACGACGAGGATTACTAGTATTTCTTTGTTAATGGTATCTCTCTATTCGTCAGATTTTCATATCCAATTGATTGTTCTATGTGATTATTAATTGTTTAAAATAAATAAGCGTACTAATCGAATATTAATATAATACGAATAAGAGAGAGACGGCGGAATAATTTTTACATAATATTACACATGAATAATACATTTTGTGATTCTAAATTATCATTCTATACTAATCGCACAGAGATCATGTGTGAAACACGGTAACTAACGCCATCCAAAAAGCTGTGAAAAAAAGGGAGCCGTTTATCCAATAGAAAGTAAGGGAGTGGTGAATACAGTTAGTTCAATGACTATTTGTTCACAATGATTGGTTGATGTCAAATGTCCTTTATTTCTCGTGAGCGTGTAAGTAAATGTTGGTTCCTTGAAAATCTCGGGATTCTTTCATTTGATTGATGTTAGTGATTTTTTTTTCTTTTTGAATATTTATTTAGTTGAATGAAGAGTTTTAAATTACTCATCAAGGTAAATGAAATGGAACTGTGTTAAGCATTAGTGTTTGCTGATATTTCGCATACTATGATTATTATTCTAGCTGAGTAAATCAAGATATGAAAAAAAAAAGTCAATAAGAAAAACAGACGTGAATTCAGAACAGGAAAAGATTAACAACAACATTGTGTGTAATAATAAATATATATATGCTTGATAGTCGACAATTTTTTGTTGTATTTTTGATTGATGACTTTTTGACAAGAAAAAAAATGTTAATCTTCACAACTAGAAGCCATAAATAAAACTAGGTTTAATATTGATGAAAGAAAAACCAAAATGGCATCCGTATGACTTCGTAGTTGTTTTTTTTTTCTTTTTTCTACTATTTTTATCTTCACTTTCGAATGTCACGTAAACACGAGAAATTTCATTCCAGTGAGTAATCTTATTCTTATCTATTCGTTCTCTTGTCTCATACATAGTTGTTTTTCTCCGCCTATTTTTATTTTGGCGTATTATCAAAGATTTTAAAAGATGCATCAACTTTTTATTTATTTAGTTTTTCGTGATGAGCGAAACAATAGTTTCATCGATTTTAACATTAATTGATGATAGTAACTGTTCTTTTTCTTCTCCTGCACTGTGACCTGTTATATTATATCCTTCTCTTGGTCGATCGATGTCCGCATGTGTGAGATGTCTTCTTTTATATATATATATATATAAATGTATATATGAGTGTATGTATATCTGACAGGATAGTTGAGATTTAACAAACAAAAGTAAAGATATATGCATTATATTATCATGATATTATGAATTTTTGAACTAATCGATCGACATCGAATATTGACAAAATTCGAGTCGTGTATAAGCTTGCGTCGGGGCCCGCCTTCGTATTTTTTTTGCGTTTAACATCAATGTTTATTTAGAGCTTAAATATGTTCTCGTCGTTTTTCTATTATACAATGTGCCATCATTCTCTCTTTTTATTTAAGATTGTGTGTATGTGTATGTCAAAAGTTCATTTTTTTTATGACCTCGTGAACTAAATAAAAACGACGATTAAATCGATTTATTTAAACAATAAGTAAATGTCTGAGGAGTTTTTATGATCACAACTTTTTATGCTCAATTTTATTTTTTCGTAGATGATTGTAGAACCTGGTTCATGTCCGCCAACTTCATTATTGTCTACTAATCATCGTCAACAAAAACCATTAATAAATCGTTTTCACATGGCCATGAGCAAACCAAGTATAAAACAAAATGGTCATTTGAGTAAAAATGAAAATCGAACAGATGATGAGTATGGAGGAGGAGGTGGTGGCGGTGGTGGAAATGAAAATGGAAATGGAAATGCAGAAATTTGTCCGTAAGTACTCTTAAATAGATAAGATATACAATGAGGAAGCTTGCGAATATCATATCTTTGAGTTTAACTTGAAATTAATAGTTGAAATTGTATAATGAGGTTAAATTCCAAAACAACATGTCATTCTATCACGATTTACTAAATCAATATTATTATTGAACTACGCATAGAAAATTGTTTTAATTAAATTTTTACTCTAGTAAAATAGCCAATGGTGATAATCGAAAATCTCGTTCAAACAACCATCATAATCGTGGGAATGATGTAAGTTTAATATTTAGTTTTTTTTTTTAATTTTTTTCTTCTTTTTTTAGCCAACTCGCTGGTGGCTTGTTCATTTTATTCAACGTTTTATTGCTGATCCAAAACGTACATTAACTCGAAGTCGCAGTGCGACAGATGCAACACGTTTTCTTCGTCATATTCAAACACGAATATCGCCAGCAATTAAATGTGATACTGTTTATGAAGAATCATCAACAAATACCAAACGACGAAATAGTAATTGTGATCAAAATCAATCCTCTGTTTATACCCGAATGCGTTCTCAATCAGTTCCGAACAATAGTGTTTGCAGGTAAATTACAAAAAGAAAAAAAAACGATTTATTTTATTTTTGTCGTTTTTAATTTAGTAAGAATCATCAACTATTATCTTTACAACGTCAATCGGATACAATGACACGTTCATCATCTGTACATGATCTTCGCCGACATGAAGTTTACCGTGCAAATGAATTAGACTTTGGTCCTATTATTGGACAAGGTTTCTATGGTATTGCACGAACAGTAAGTTTTTTCGATGAACTGAGAACTGTTTGTTTTCTAAGTGTCTTTTTTTCTTTTTAAGGTTACTTTCAGGAAAACTGGTCAGATAATGGTTATGAAAGAAACAAAAACATTCGATAAAGAAGCTCAGAAAATTTTCGTTAAAGAGGTAAGTTATGACTGAAAACTTTTGAGTAATACGTGTCTGTTGACCTTGTTCTCTTTGAACAGACAAGAGAATTTAGAAAAGTATTTTCAAATTAAAATATTTATCTATCAGTGCATTGAAGAATAAAGAGAATAACTCGGATTTTATTGAAACTGTTCACGTTTGAAAGGATCAATTTGATTTTCAAAGAGACGCCGCGTCCTCGACTCGCACATTATCGAGATATTCAATTGTGTGAATAATCAAAAAGCGTTGAACGCTATATATTATTGAAAACAATTTACATTTTTAGCTTATTGTTAAATATTTATTATATTTTTACTCAATCGAGAAAATTTATTCAACTTTTATTTTCCTAATCGATCATAAAATCTACCGGTTTCTTTAACTGATAGAAAAGAAAAATCATTACTACAGCTGCATCTTAAAATAGTAACGTGATGAGCAATGGACTATTTTAAAATTAGTTTTTTTTCTAATACAGAGCATAATTCACATTGAAAATGGCAGAAATATCCCAAAAATTAGCTAAGGGCATTGAGTTCTCTTATGTTACCCATAGTTTTTGCGATCCTATCTAATACACATGACCTAGATTTAGAAGACATGTGTCACGTCAATGGTTTTCTTCGTAAACAAGACTTTTCTTTCGTTAATCTTATAGGTGCAAGTTCTCAAGCGTTTAAAACATCCCAATGTTCTTAATTTCATGGGTCTTTTACTGGATAAAGATAATCAAATGTGTTTTCTCGTTGGTATGTATTAGAAAATTAGTTTTTTCAAAAAATAAAACAAATCACTTGTTTATTTTTAATTCATTTAAAGATTACATTGCCGGTGGTACATTAAAAAATATCATTCATGACTTATCGATTCCATTAACATGGTTACAACGTTTACGTTATGCAAAAGATATAGCTGCCGGAATGGTGAAATTAGAAAATTTAATTTTTATTATTCTAATTATTTTCTGCTTCAAGGAATATCTTCATTCGTGTAATATAATTCATCGTGATTTAAACAGTTCGAATTGTTTAGTAAAATCTGATGGACAAGTTGTTGTGGCAGATTTTGGTTTATCAAGAATAAATCTTGAAGATGATGATTATGTATCAGCACCAATGAACGATGGTTCGTCAGGATCATTTCGACGAGAACAACGAAGTACAAGTACAACAATAACATCGAATGGGAATATTGTTGTAGTTAGACCTAAAACTCGCCGGCAAATATTAAGAGATCGGCAACGGTAAGGCACAAGAAGATGTTCATCGGTTTAAAAACAAAATATGTTATTTAGATATACAGTTGTTGGATCTCCGTATTGGGTAAGAGGTTTTGAAAATGCGGAAATAAAATTGAACATCTATTTTTAGATGGCACCTGAAATGTTAAAAGGTCAATGCTACGATGAACGTGTAGATATATTTTCATTTGGTATCATGCTTTGTGAAGTAAAAGAAAAATTTGCAACAAAAAACCAAATGAATATAGAAGACTATTGTGTTGTTTTCTTCTATTAATTAGATTATCGGTCGGGTACAAGCTGATCCTGACTATTTACCACGAACACAAGATTTTGGTTTAAATGTACATTTATTTAATCAAAAATATTGCAGTAAAGACTGTCCAAAACAATTCATTGCCATTGCTATTGCTTGTTGTGACATTAACCCTGATTCAAGGTAAAATTTGCTAAACAAAAAAAGGAAACATTTCAGAGTTAGTTTTTGTTCATCATTATAGGCCGGCTTTTTGTGTATCCCATCCATGGCTCGAAGCGCTTGCATTAAGTGTTGAAACGGGCGTTGGCCTATCTTCGACTTCAAATGGAGATAATTCTTCTTAATTTTTTTCTGTTCTTTTAAATATCTTTTTACAAAAAATACCGGTGAATTACTTATATCTCGTTTTCTTTATTTCTATTTCTCTCTGTCTCTCCACAATGCCGTCCAGTGGCATGGATAAATTCCATATTGTTACTTGAAAACTATAGCACGAACATTATTGAAATGTTGACTCGCCTTTTTCTTTTTTGTTATGTGTATATAGATAGTCTTTTGTTCGCATTCCTTCTTCTTTTTTTTTTCTATCTGTATGATTCATCTATTCATTAACAGATATTAAAAAACAAATCTGTTCGTTTTTTTCTTCTCTTTTCGGATATAAATTTGTCATGTCTTACGATAGTTCAACGAGTTTTTGATGCTTTAAGATTGTATTTATATAAATAACATCATATGATCATTTTCAACTTAATGAAGAATGATAAAAATACAGGAAAAGAAAATGAATGGTTTTTGCTCCTTATGTAAAGAAATGAGCAAGACATCGGCGTACAGGAAAAAAGAGAAAAAGAAAAAGAGGACGGAGTTTCTATTATTCTCTTGTTTTTTTTCGTTTCCTGCCTTTTGCTTTCTCTTTCTTTATTTTTAGATCATATAAAAAGCGCTGCACATACACACTAGTCTCAGTGTATTCATTCGTCTGCAAAGCTATTATTTAGCATATCCCATAAACAATAAAAACATTTTCCTATCATAATCAAACTGAGAAAAGTACTTATTTTTTATTATTTTCTACGAAAAAGAAAAAAAAAAACTTATTACCATGCCCTATATTAAAGATCAATCAAATAACGAAACGTAGGTGTTTTGTTTATAATGTCTAATTTACTCTCAATATTTATTTATTTTTCTAGGATGAATGACTTTTGTTACCAGAACGCGGCAGAAATAAAGTGGTATTCCTGATGTAGCCAACGGTTTGTTTGAAAAAATTAATTTGATTCGATTATTTATTTGTACGAATATTTTTTTGTAGCTGCTGTAGATTTAACATCAAATATAAGCGCAGAGGGCGGCAGCGTTGGACGACGAGTATTAGCCTCGCGCCACAATGGACTCATCATCAAATCAATGGAGTCTCAAAAGGTTAGTTTTTGCTATTTCCTATTGATATTTACGAACAATTTTTGTTTTTGTTGCTGATTAATATAGATTTGTGATGATGAAAATTTGAAAATAAAATATGAGAAAATATTAGAATTTTCTCACGAAAATGACCTTTCATGGTTTATTAGATTAGATACAGATTCACTTTATGTAGAAATTCCTGAAGAATTATCTGAAGGATCAAAAGAAAAGTAATAAAAACAATTTTATTTTAATTTCAAATTGTTATATTTTTCCTTTTCATCAAATAGATTCCTTAGCCTTCTAGAGTTTGCTGATGATACATTGCATTGTAAACATCTCATTATATATTTCGATAAGGGCCGAACTGATCGAGCAATGGTAGTAAAAACATTTATGTTTCTCGGTTTTCATATATTATCGCCTGACAATACATTAATGAAAGATATTGATAAAAAACCCGATCAATTATTTATGGTCTACACAATCGACGGTGATGAATAAATTTTCCTGATTGTCTAGTATATTTATTGTTTCCTTCATCTACTATCGATCAAAATTGTTTCTCATTCATATTTTGCTTCATTGTTATATATTTGATATATTTTAATGAACAAAAACATTAGATATCGGTGTTCGTTTGCTTTTCAATTTTCCGCACGTACAAATTCATTTTAATTTTCACGTCTTTTTTCTTTCTGTTTACATGCTAGTTTTCATACAATTGTAAATGTATGTGTATACACTTCATGGTTGGTTTCATTATAATTAATAAATTGAAAACTATCAAATGATTTTTCTTATTTTCTTTTTTATTCATATCAATTTGACAAAATAGTATAAAAATTCCAATGTGTCATGGAATATTTTTCGTTTTGCAATATAAATCATTCCAATTAATTACAGGAATTTTCCAATGCCGATAATAACATATGTTTCTATTGGTATTCTTGTGGCTAGAACTATGTAACCAATACTTGTTTTGTATGACATATGATGAAAATAACGACGCAATTTGAAAAACAAGCCAGAAAGAGAACGCCAAAAACAGGAATTATTTTTTTCACACTGATAAATTTGAATTTTTTTCCACGAGAAATAATTATAAATTAAAAGAGCAACTTAAGTAGAATTATAACTTTTCTCTATGATTGAAGATCATAATCAACTTGACGAACATTTCATTCTATTGATGAACGTTAAAAGTGTTCAAGTCATTCCCTTTCTTTTTTGGAACTTGTTGATATGTTATTTGAATTTTATTCTCGATTACGAATGTCGTTGTGTTTTTTCCTCTGTTGTTTTAATCGCTTGATAAAACACTGTCAGAATCAACGAAGAAGCATCAAGGAAAGAAAAAGACATTGAATTACTTCTTTTAAACGCATGCAACTTGTTTCGGATGCATACTTTAAAAAGTAGGTAACAAGAATAGAAAAAAATATTTTTTTCTTTTTTTATGCTTTTCTTCGAAAATTTTTGCAGTACAAAAAACTTCAGCAGAGTAATAGACGCGCATGCCGCTCTCTATATATAAGTACTATACCAGGCATCAGTCTGTGTATTTCTTAAATTTCGGCCTAGAATCCTTTTTCTTTTTGTATCGGCGGACTTGTAACAATTCGATTTTATTCGTAAAGTAACTTTCGTTGCATTGGTTGGGAGCGTTGTCAGCTGCTTATTCATTTATAATTTCGCTTTTGAATTCTTTTTTTCTTCGTACTTCATGGCCAGCACACTCATTGAATTGAAGTCGTAGATGTACATCGTTAACAGAGAGCATGACAGACGGTTTATGAAAAGAAAAAATTTCAATATTTCTATTGTTGATGAAAGACTTCAAGTCTTTCTATTTATGGGTTTTTACAGGGAACCACTTCTATATGCAACAGCTGTCACAAGATTTAAACTGTCAAAACATGTTTAACAAATTACATGAAAGAATAAATGTAAAATATTTATAATGGTACAAGTCTTGTAAAAGAGAAGCGTGCAATAAATATAATGAGTTGGATAAATCAATATTCTAATTCAATTAATTCTAAAGGGAAAACAAGGATCAATATTAGCATAGTCATTTTTAGTTCGTTCTAAATTTTTATTTCTATTGATTCATAAAACTACAAACCTTTGTGTTAATCAATTGATAGCTGTAGATGCGTATCAGAAGACTCATCTGCGTTTAATTTCTGTTTTGTAAAAGACTCAAGTATTTTATTTTAGAGACGACGACATGATCGTAGTTTTTGATTTGAGCTCGAAGAAAACAAGATTTTTCTCGTTCTCACAAGAGTAGGCTAGAATACGACCGTCATACATGACAAACTTGCATCTAATTATAATAAAGTATGTTGCTTTCTAAAAATAGCTTGTTTATTTTTAAGAAGAAAATATAGAGCGAGTGCATTATCAAAATTTTCGATTCACCTATTGAAATGATTTGATATGTCCAATTCTATTTTTAATTAGTAAAGTAGCATCGGCGAATCGAAACGTTGGGGGCAATTTCATTTATCAACAAGATAGAACCAGACGAGAAATCATCAACACAGTCTAAAGAAACTTTCCAGAATTCGCTATGAGAAGAATAATAGGTACATTTATTCATTTCAAATGTTAGCGTGGTTTATTTTCGTTACATTTTGCTTTTTAAGCAAACTAAATTAACCGATACGAAGAAAAATACAAAAAATATCCATATCATTGTTTTTTCCTTGGAGCTCAATAATTTTAATTTTCGAAGGCCGTATTCGACCAGCTCTCGCACGTGAGAATTCCAGATTGTCTATCACTGTAGAGACAACAGAATAGTGTTCAAACAATTGTCTTTCGAATTTCATAGTTAAATATCAAAATGATCTCGATTTTAATATTCATTCAGAGAAAGAAAAACAAACAAAAAGAAACTCTTATTTTGTACACATAAATGTCTCGTTGCTGTTTTTCCCTCTCATTATTTATATAATTATAAATAATAAGCAGATCAAAGACATATGTGCGACGGAGTTTATAACGCACATTATCAATAAGATCACTGTGTGTGAAGGTAATTACAAAGAAGAAAAACCGTAGACAAGACAATAATAAACACGAGGAAAGTTTTAAAGAAATTGCCAGTCAAGCGCATGAACTAAAGCTGTCAAATTTTGATGTTCATTGATACGCCAAAATGGCCAATTAAGCTACAAAGAAGAAAAGAAACACAAGCAATTTAAAATTCGTATAAGAAGAAAAAAAGTTCTAATCGCTAAATTTACTTGTTTAGCTGCTAATTCTTCATCGCGTCCATCTCCAATCACAACATATGTTGGTTTTCTTCCAAATCTCGTATGTATACGTTCGAAACAATTTTCTCTACCAATTTTTGTTGCACTATAGACATTTTCTATATCGAACAGATCACCAAGACCATGTAAAAGAATTTTCGATAATCCTTGAACTAAGGGACATGTTGTAACAAGTACATTGATACAATTTTTTCTAAAAAAATTGAATACACTCAAGATTTTCTGTAATCAAGTTAATATTAAAATATCATAATGAATTGATTTTCTCGTGCACGATAACCGTGTCACTATAATTATGTTTTGTAACACATAGGTAAGGAAAATTAATTTGTGACTAAGAAATTCATGTGGTCATGGCATAAATTCGATCTGATAATGACGTCATTTTGAATTTCTTTTGATATCATTTCGTCTATCAAATTTACATTCGTGCAATCAAGCTTTGCTAGAGGTCATGTGGAGTTAATTAAACAAAGGGAAGTAGAAATAGATTGGAGAAAACAGTATAAAAACAAACTAGAATATTACAGGTCTTGTCGAAATTTATATTAGGAAATATATTTAAAATGTTCTTGCGTTATTACCAAAAGATTCGACACGTCCGCTCAGTCTAATTGTATGAGAAAACCTTTATACAACCTTGCTCAGACTCATAAGATAAAGACGAAAGACTAGTAAATATTTTACTGTGTTGAGCATAAAGTTCGCGGTCACTTGCACAAAATTCTTTTTTACGCATAAGTTTATTCAAAACCCGTAACAATTATTCTTGAATCGACTTGATCAAAAGTTTCGAATCGTCGTCCTCGAAAAAAGTGCACCATTGAACGAAACAACCCATAATCAGAAGGAGCAAGGTCGGGACTGTAAGCCGGATGCGGCAGAACCTCGATACCATCAAGTAATTTTTGCAAGTGACCGCGAACTTTTTGCTCAACACAGTATTGTAGAAAATGATATGAAAAAGTGTNTGTTGTTGACATTCAAACAAACACCATGTGGCAATGAGATCTCATTCTAATGTCTACTTGACTTTCTTATTACTAATAGCTTCTGTCTTTTTAATACAAAATTTGCCATTACCTTTGTTTAATAATATTTAAAGCTTTCGATGCCAATGTAAGCCATGATCCAGTGTATGATTCAATATCTAAACGTAATTGAAGTAATTCTTCATATTTTTGTTGACCAAGTAAGGCTAAATAAATGATATTGAAATTCTAATTCATTCATTTTCATTCTTATCTTTTACTTTGTGTGTCCATTCTGTAGGTATTAAAAATATCTTTTATACGTCGATAACGAAATGCTAATTTTCTCATCCAATCGACTCCACCGCGAACTGTGTTATTCACGTTGGACGATGATGATGAATTAAACCCATCAGTTGAAAAATTATAATTACTGAAGAAGAAAAAGAATGACTCAAATTTATCCAGTGTACTAAAAATTACCTTAAATCTTGTCCGTTATCATCTGATGAAGTATCGTCAATATTTACTTGATCACATTCTTCGAGATCATTAAAAAACAAATGTGTATCTGCTAACTTAAATATCAATTCTTCCATACGTAAACCGAAATTCATTGCTGTTTGAGGATCCTGAAAATAATCAATAGGTTAATAAGAAGAAAAGAAAACTGATATCTACTTTTTGATAATGTTGCGCATAACTTCCAGTTAATAATGAATGTAAAATAATAATTGTTTCATCTAAATCCCATATAAATATTCGTTCAATACTATTATCTAATTCTGGTGATAATTGTTGAATTTTATTTCGATTTCGAATCGTTTTTGATTTTGATGTTGAACAAATTTTGCCATCAGTTTTGTTCGACGGTGATGGAGAATTCGATGTACTTGGATTTGAATGATCTAGAATGAAATATTTTCGTTGGGAATTTTATTTGTTTTCATTGAGCGATTCTTTTTTTGTTACCAAGATTTGATAATGGAACTAGTTCACATTGATATTCTTGCGGTTTTAGTGCTGTTGTTAATTGATTTGATGAATGTAGATTATAGGATGGATGATAGGCTGATGATGGATGGCCTGGATAAGTAAACGACGGTTGAAATGAGTAATAAGCTGGATCAAAAGCCTATTAAAAAATGAATCAGTTTTTTTGTTTTGCTATTTTGAATCCTACCGGCTGAGTACTATATGGTGATACACCAGTTGATACTCCAACTGATGAAATACCGTTTGTTGAATAACCTAATTGTAGATTTTAATTAGATAACGAAACTATAAAGGATAATCTTACTGTCAGGTGATAAATATGGAATATTCAAGCCTGAATAGCCATTAGGTGTTGAATTGTAATACGGAGGAATATTGACATAGCCCTGCGATGAAAACGTATAGCCTGCCATCAATGGTTGACTAGAAAGAAAAGTAAAATATAAAATTTGAACGAAGTAATTCGACAATTATCTTGCTACTATACAAAAACTATTTGTATTCGAAAAGATTAGAATATACCTGAAAATAGATATGTGCAGATAGTATTTTCTCTTCCGGAGTAATCATTTAAAACTTCTAGAAGGTCAATTGAGCTTGGTGTTCTCAAGGAAATCAATCTGACCTTGAGAACGAGTGTAACACTAGGTGAAACCCCCGCCAAATATTTCCTTCTTTTTGTCATTGAAGATAGATTTCACAATATTGTTATTTCTTTCTTTTTGCGATGCAAGATTAGTCATTGCTTAGTGATATTATGGCGATGCTTAGTAAAAATAAAGACTGAAAAAAAATTAAAACGGTTTGTGCTATAAAGTTCTAATTACTTTGAACGTAACTGAGATTTTAGTAACAAAATTCAAAATCTACAATAGAAATATGTATTGAAGAATCTATCCTAAGTTCATGTTCAACTAATAGAACTATTTAGTTCATTAAATATTGACGTTCGGATAGTATTTCAGCGCATTTTTAGATGGAGGCCAGTTTTAGAGTTAGTAGATTTTTCTACCAACACTTGTATTTCATAAAGATCAGTTGGCAACAAATGTTCATATTTCAAATCAATATATTCCATATTAAAACCAATCACTACATATCTAGGTGACAAAAAAAAGTAATCTCAACTAGAATGATTTTATCATTTCAATGTTCCCTATTGACCAGCTCTGTTGCTGCTCTATGAACAACAAAAATGTTAAACTCTGAAGTCACACGAGTCTTTTTAAAATCATTTCCCTACCTTTTTAAACGTACGTATAAACATTATACACACGCACGTGTATGATTTTCTGTAAGCATAAAAAAATCAAAGCTCTAACATCATATTTCATTTTAGACGTGACTATGTATTACATTCAAAAAAAAAAGCGGGAGAGAGAAAAACGCTATCTGTTTAGGATCTGGTTACTTGTATACGAGTGAAATCTTACCTCTATTCCTTCTGTAAGGTAAAGCAAGCAAGCAAACACTCACGCTTGAAAAGAGAAAGGTGATGCCTTTTAATCAGGTATGTAAAGCGACAAGAGAAAGAGAGAGAGAAAAAGAGAGCATCATTCTCTCTCTTTTTTTTCGTATTTAAAACGGACGAACGAATCGGAAAGAGAGGCTAAAGAAAAAATACTCCCACCTGTTGTGTGTTTAATATTTCGTCGTTGTTAGAGTAATTTCGAAGTTTATTGTCTCATCTATAAAAAAGAAACAAGAAGAAGAAGAAGAAGAAGAATATTACTATTTTTTTTTTGAGAATAAAAGGTCAAATGGAATATATGTATGTGTTCTGGACATTCGTTCGAAACGATTATCGACCACTTGTCTGTCTATGTGTTTGATTTATTATCAATTTTGTTATTCACGCGTTACTCACACGAATCTGTCAATTTAACAATTAAAAATCAGACACATGTTCGACAAGTTTCAAATTTCTAATCAACTCGTTTTCCCTACCGTTCTTCTACATTTAGTCACTATAGACGGAGATTGATCAGAGAATTAAAATATCCTTTTACGAACAGTTCTAATGAATTTAATTGTAGGATAGGATAGACCAAAAAAGAAAGAAAATGTGAGAAAGTCCGCATAGTGATGTTATCCGGTCACACTTTATTCTTTGATAATTATATCAAAACTCAGCATGATACGTTTGCTTTTGACTCTATCCGACTGAATCTCTTTTATTGTTCTTCTAATGAACGATCGTAAAAAGCACCGTCCGCTGCTTTTGATACTTTCGTCAAACAAAAGTTTCTTATTAATTAATAAAAAAAAAAGAAGAAGAAGAAGAGTAAAAGGAAGATACACTCAATCAATTAACACTTGTTTATGCAAATAAGTAATCGATAAACAACTTGATAGAAACCCCTATTCTATTTCATCCCGTAAGCGAACATTCTCTACTTTCTAGATTGCAATATGTCTGATCGATATATAATCCCTTCATTTCTTTTTGTGTTTGAGTAAGCATTAAGGAATATCCATCTTCTCTCCGCCCCTGCTGGTGTGAAAACATTATTTCCGCTCAATTATGCATTTGTACACACACGCAAAACACCTCAGCTCGGACACCATCATCGTGTCCTTGATTCGATTCAGTGCTAAGATTACGTTATGTTTAACCTGCGCTTTTTTTCCTCTCTTAAAATATTAAAAGTATGTGCTCTGCTTAATGGACTCTCGGCATGTGAAAGCTTTAAAAGGACATCACAAAAAAACAACAACCGAATATGCCATCAACTGACTATCCTATTGACATAACTGGATAATATTTAGATTCTTTTGATGTTCAAAGAAAAAGGAAAAACTATATTATATTATATATTAAAATAACAATTTAACTGTCAATCATATCGTTTTCCTTGCGATATTAGAATACACAAAAACTAATACAATTTTAATCATTGTGCATACATGTAGATATGACTATCTACACCTCGATTAAAATTACATGACAATCACGATATTCTATTGCCTCTCACCTTCTTTCGCAATTTGTAAATGCATATCAAATTCACTCCATCGATATCATCCGTCGTTTTCTCTTTTATTTTACATACCCGGCATTTTTTCCTCTTCCAAATTTCGATGTGTCAATACTAATCAAGTGACAACAACGACAAGTATTAAGGAAGAAGAGAAGAAAAAGAAGAAAAAGAAACAGACAGATCCTTTAACATCGTGATTGGCTGTCAACTTTATCCTTAATATATTCCAATTGGTCCTTTGAATTTTTTTCGCGTAACCCTTTACTAATTATTTAATACATTATTTTTCTTCTATTTTCTTTTTTCTTTTTGTCTATTACATGCACATCATATTTCTCATGACGACAACGAAGTAGCAGATCAGATTTCAAGCATATAAGCAAGAAGATATTTGATCCGGTTATTGCTAGGATAAGACATCGACGTGTGTGTACATCATAATTAAAACGTCACCCACTCGTGTGAGCATTCATCCTTGCAATTTATGATTAATCATAGAGCGGCAAATAACAGGTGTATATGCATCAATGGAAAATCAATTGAAAATTTCTCATATGAAATGAAAATGCATTTTTCTTTTCTTTTTCTTTTCTTTTTCGGAAGAAATTTGATCTAGTTCAAATAGACAGGAGGAGTTTATGAAAAAAAAATGCAAAAGTTTATTTCGCGTGACAAGTGCCATGAGAAAGAAAGCACTTTTATCGATCCTATGTTTGTTAAATATTGTCGACAAAGCATACTTCTTTTCTTTTCATTGTTTTGTTTGGATTTATCAACATTCGATATCCCTTTGTAATATCCAGGCATAGAGAGCGAAAGCAACAATGATCTATTTAAATGAACTTTGTATGACTATCAAATATACATGAGACATCTATTTGATTAGTTCAATGGATTAAAAAACAAAACAAACGAATGATACTTTCTATAAATATAATCTTAATTCAAAATAGAAAATAAAAGAAATTAAACTTACTAATTTAGGCTTGGAAGAATAATTTGTCTAGTGAGTCATGTAGCAGAAATTATTGTTCTTATAGTTATCAATAGAATTTGCTGTGTGATATAGATGCATCTCGTGTGTATTACTCTCTATTTCTAGCAACATGCCATTTGATTATATATGCAGATTGATGATGGAAGAAGAAAAAGTATGTGTACAGATATAATTATTATTTGGTTAATCCTATCGTATAAAATATAGAATAGCGAAAAGAATGAACCGCTAATCATGGGTGATATTGTCAATGATAATCTGTCTGTATATACTATATGTTGATCTATGATGAATCTAAGAATTGACAAAGGAAAATAATAACAATCTTTATTATCGATGATGATGATGATGATTTTTTGCTTGTTTATACAAGATAGATTAGGAATAAATGCACATGTGCATGTGCCAAAAATTTGTTTTATTCATAGAAAGAAATAGAAACAATCTAATGGGATTGACTAAACACTTGTTGTATCAAGTTTGCACAGTGACGTAATAATAATTGAAAAACAAACTGTTTCGCTAATCATTTGAAATAAAATATGTGTGTCGACATTTAGAGATAAGCACGATGATAAACGATGTTCGACGGAGGCATTTGGAATCATGCTAAACAAAATCTTGCAGCTTGTTTTCTTCATCACGATCTCGGTTAGTTTTTTCAAAAACAAAATCTAGTCTTATGCCAAGGATTTCACATATCTTTCTACAGTATACGACATGTTCATGTTCACACCTTTGGCGTATTGAAAGATCGCCTCCATCGTATATCTTTGGCACGATGCATGTTTCCCATGAACGTGTTTGGCCTTATATATCGAAAGAGATTCGACAAGCATTTAGTTCTAGTACACATGTTTACGGAGAGATCGACACGATTAATATGAATTATTGGGATGATTTTCTTCGATGCATAGTAAATCGAACACGGCGTGTCGAACGATCAAGTTAATAGATGATGAGGCGATGAAAGAAGTAATTCTTCTTGTTTTTGTTTTGTGTTATTTAGCCAATGCTGCTACTCCAGGTAAAATAGTCGATGTGCACTTAATGATGGAAGCTCGTCGTTCGAATAAGACTACAGGTAGTTTAGAGACGCCTGAATATTTTTGTGAGGTACTATTGCGAATAGTTTTCTTTTTTTTATCTAATGCTAAATATGTTCATCATATCTAGAAACTATTCATGGTTGCCAATTCAACAACCTGGACATTGGCTGTGGATACGATTAAAAGCCGAGTAAAGAATGGAACATTTGGCGAACCTAAAATGTATGAGCCAGAAGAATTTCTAAAAGCCTATATATGTAGTGAATTCGATGATGAATATATGGAAAATTTATGGAATACTTCTACAGAATTCGATGGTATTGTCATGCGCGATGAAAACATGTCGCGACGTATTCATAGCTTATTGAAAAAGTCGAAGAAGAATCGATATTTTTTTGCTGTTGGCGCCGGTTTGTTGATTCTCTATTTACTGAAATTCATTCTCCTTTGTTTTCAGGACATATGCTCGGTAAACGCGAAAATTTAATTGTTCGCTTAAAAAAATATGGATATAAAATAACGCGAATTTGTGCTTATGAAAAACTGATTCTGTAAGTTTAGATTTTGGTTGCTCTGATGAAATTTCGAGTAGAAAAATAATATTTCTTTTGTAGGAAAAAATTCGGCTGCAAGAAGAGGAAGATAATGGAAGGCTGTATTAAGAAAAGACTCGCTCCTAAAGGAAAAGATGTTAACTGAAAACTTGTGAAGTATAAACAATAAAGTTATCATTTAGAGACATTGTTATTTTAAAGGAGGCCGGAAAATTCGATTTATAACGAGGAATAGTTGTCATGGTCGTTGGAATATTCTGAAAATTTGATCAGAAAAAGAATGTTCGTACATTCTGTTGAGATATTGAATTCCCAAATACGCTCAACTTTCACGGAAGTCAATTATTTATTAGAAATCCGATATCTTCGTAAAGCAACATTCTTCGCTGTGAATGAGACTTTCAAAATATGCCAAGAATTACAAATGGAAACTACGACTGTTCGATTTATCCATTGAAATCTACGGAATACATTCTAGAATTTGGGCAAACGAAGTACTTGAAGATTTTACATTGGCGACATACAATAATTCTTCAACCGATGACTTTCCAAAGTTCTGATGCGAAGTATAAAAGAAAAATTCTCAGTATATGTTTAATAAATCCTTTATTCTTATCATCAACCTTGATGACGATCATTTGATACAAGACTCATAGTTATCTGTAGGAAATAAGATGTGTGTCTAATTACTGAAACATTGCTTTATTTGTTCTATATTTTTGTTTCTATTGTTTCACAATCATTTCACTCGACTTTTCTGTCGAGTTCGACCATGGTTCGTAAAATACAACAAGTAGTCTAGGACGACTTATCATGGAGAAGTATGAAAAGAAGTATATTTTCCATTGCTGAAAAATAAATCATATAAACCATCTACTTAAAAATTCCTAATGTATTTTAAAACATCCAAATCTTGAGAATTTCGCATCAAAAATGTTTTGTCAGCAAGAACGAAGGAACTATTTCGGACTTGACCATTTACCAATGAGATTAAAGAAGAAATAACTTGATCTTCGTCTTCGATGACTCATATTGCATATTACAACTAATATATCTGACATTCATGATGATTGGCTTTGTGAATCATTAAAAATTCACTGAAAAAGTATTTTTAATGAAAACAGTTGATCTTAACATTTTGGCGATGGAAAATTTTTTTTTGTTTGTTTGTACAAAATAGATTGGGAATAACTGCGCATGTGCATGTGCCAGAAATTTGTGTTACTCATAGAAAGTAATAGAACTAATCAAATAGATTGACTGAGTACTTGTTGTATCAAGTTTGCACAGTGACGTAATAATAATTGAAAAACAAACTGNATGCTAAACAAAATCTTGCAGCTTGTTTTCTTCATCACGATCTCGGTTAGTTTTTTCAAAAACAAAATCTAGTCTTATGCCAAGGATTTCACATATCTTTCTACAGTATATGACATGTTCATGTTCATACCTTTGGCGTATTGAAAGATCGCCTCCATCGTATATCTTTGGCACGATGCATGTTTCCCATGAACGTGTTTGGCCTTATATGTCGAAAGAGATTCGACAAGCATTTAGTTCTAGTACACATGTTTATGCAGAATTCAACCCAACCGATGATACCTATTGGGATGATTTTCTTCAATGCATAGCAAATCGAACACGGCGTGTCGAACGATCCAGTTAGTAAATACAAAGTTGATGAAAAAGAGAAGTCTTTCTTTTTGATTGTTTTATTTAGCTGATTATCCTATTCGAGGTGCGCTACTTGATATGTATTTAATAATGGAAGCTCACCGTTCGAATAAGACTACAGGTAGTTTAGAGACGTCTGAATATTTTTGTGAGGTACTGTTTCGAATACGTTTTTGGCTAAAGTAAAATGTATAAATAATTATTTAGAAAAAAGGTATGCTTGCGAGTTTAAAAACATGGATGTTCATTGTGGATAAAAATCAAAAATCAAATGAAAACTGGAACATTTGAAAACGAAACATTGAACAATCTTGAAATGAACGAGACAGAAGAATTAAGAAAAATCTATATTTGTAATGAATTCGATGATGAATACATTGACAATCTACCGAATTCAACTGAAGAATTTCACGATATTGAACAACGCGATGAAAACATGTCGCGACGTATTCATAGCTTATTGAAAAAGTCGAAGAAGAATCGATTTTTTTTGCTGTTGGCGCCGGTTTGTTGATTCTCTATTTACTGAAATTCATTCTCCTTTGTTTTCAGGACATATGCTCGGTAAACGCGAACATTTAATTGTTCGCTTAAAAAAATATGGATATAAAATAACGCGAATTTGTACTTATGAAAAACTGATTCTGTAAGTTTAGATTTTGGTTGCTCTGATGAAATTTCGAGTAGAAAAATAATATTTCTTTTGTAGGAAAAAATTCGGCTGCAAGAAGAAGAAGATAATGGAAGCCTGTATTAAAACGAAAGTCGTTCCTAAACGAAAAAAAAATTAATCTATAACTTTTAAAGTATAAAAATTTAATAAAAAATTGAAAACTATTCCATGAAGCGACGCTTCTCCAAAGTTAATCTAATGATATCGTATGGTATTAATTTTAAGCACTTTTGTTCAAGGAAACAGCCTAGAAAGTTCTCACAGCATTTTTAACAAACCCTTTACTCTTATCGTCAAACTAGATGAAGACAACTTCACACAAAACTCATAATTAGGGTGCAGAAAATACGAAGCTGTAATTCCGATTTCGGGGTCGATGCATTTTTCCAGAAAATATGCAATGAATTGTTACTATTGTTTCTTATTATTCGAGCATTGTTTTATTGATTCTATATTTTTGTTTATGTTGCTTCATCGTTATAACGAGATATCATTAATACAAGTTCGATTATCTTAAATCAACAACGTCTGTTATGGTCCTAAGAAAGAAAACGTTTATCCTCATACTTGAACCTTCTTTTAGATCACGTTTCATAAAATACAACAAGTAGTCTAGTTGAACGAGCAATTCACTATTGAATAGTATGAAACGAAAAATAAGTAATCTTTGCATATCATCCATCGACGTAAAAACTCCTCGTGCTTTTTAAAACTTGAAAATTTGCAGGAATTGACATCAAACGATCCAGATGGTTTTTCGGTTAGTTGCTTCATTGAAATGTTTAAATACTTCTCTGGTGACTCGTATGTCACAATGAAAATGTCCTTAATCAATCATTAAAAATTTTTATCAATATTATTCCAGGCATTTTACTAGGACAGACTAATTTTAATAAGAATAAATTGATCTTGACGTTGTGGCTATTGGGAATATGCCGTTTGGCTTGTTGATACTATAAATAAACTGTTTCAAAAGACTTTGAAAGACACAGTGAATGACTTTTTTCTTCTAGACATATAATTAGGACTTTGAGAAAGAATGTAATTCTTCTCCCTGTGGTTTTTAGTCTAAATAATATTTTAAAGTGAAACTAGAAGTTCGTCCTTGACCAGATATTTTTACAGTAAAATCATCAAATTTTAATATCATGATAGTCAAGCTTAATTGTTTAACACCAATTCCAGTAAAATGCTGATATAAAATGAGTGAAAACAATTTTCAAAGAGGTGTCGAGTTCAATATGTAACGAATTTGAGCTCTCTTGATGATAGAACCTTAGGGATTCTAATGAAATTCATAAACGGACTATCACTCAGCTAGAACTTTGACACATTTTTATCTATCGGGGATAATATACTTTCTTGTCCGCTGTAAGACAGAGAAAATTCGGAAAGAAAATTTTTATAATGCTAAGATTAACTCCATATATAATCAGATATGTCATATGAGACACTGGCTTTATACCTGCGGACGAATCATAATTTTTATTTTATTGTTTAAACGGTATAGCTATAAAATTCTTTCATATCACTATTTTTCCATCACTACAATAAAATGAATAAACACTCTACAGTGAATGTCTCCCATCTGTCATATATATATATGTATATTAAAAGTCTAAGTTCAAATAAAACATTTTTTAGATCCCCGCAATTTCAATTTGACTACTGCACTATTATCTCAACGTAAATTTTGAGCATCTGTTTTTAAAGTGTGTCGATGTTATTAGCATACCGGTATTTCTATTCAACTTTTTTATGCACATTTTCATTGATGGATGTATACACATATGCGTACCTATAGCAAAGAACGAACGAAGCAATAAAGACTTCTATACATCAACAGAGTAGACTATCATCGCGCAAAGCGATGACTGCATTTATTTTTCTATATTGTGTTGTAATAATAATAGTCGTAGTAGTACAAATCTTATATTTGCATAATTCATGTTCGACATAGATCGATCGAAAGTGTATGTTCTAGTGTTAAAAAGGCAAGGAAAGTTAAAGTATGTTATATGGTTTCTTGATTTCTCTCTCTCTCTCTCTCTCTCTCTATTCTCTTCCAACTTTCATGCGTAACACGAAATAATAACATAATTAGATATAAAATATTTTTATCACCATAAAAAAAACAACAAACACTTGAGCTTTCCCCTGCGCTTGTACACTTCTCTTTTTTCAATAGCGTAACAGCAAATTTAAGTATCCGAAAAGAAAAATCTGCATTATTTCTACTCAATTAAACCTTAAGACATCAGACATTAATACTAATTAGCATCTCAATATGCTTACTCTAGACAGCTTATGGACGACTGCATGCATCATGAAATCAACCTTAATCAGGTAGTCCTATTTCAATAGAAACAGGAAGAAGGGAAAAAAACGTTTTTTTTTTCTTTTCCTGCTACTTATTTCCAGTCCTTCTCGCATTCACCTTTTTTTTTTACCTACCAACGAAGGTGTGTACTACTTGCGCTTACGAATAGAAAAAAAAATGTTTCTATTGATTAACCATTAAATTCCTCGAATCGTGTTTATTTATTCTGTTTATAGTTTGACGTTGCGCGTTTTATTCTTTTGTCTATCAAACATGAGATTTCTCTTTTTTTTTTGTTTTGCGTAAAATAACTTGGAATTCTCACTGTCGAGTAAGATGATAATAATCATAATTGTACAAATTTAATAAATCATTTATTGTAAAAGATACATGAAAAAGAATATAAACTTGAGAAATGTAAATAATAAATGATGTAAGAATCACAATGAATCCTTTCTTCTTCTTCTTCTTCACTTGTAGTCGTCGACAACGATGTCTTCTTCGTCTTCGCTGTACATCAGACTCTTGTCTTTACTCAGGCTAATCACGTCACTACCACTTATTGTTTTCTACGAACACTTGACGCATGAGAGTCAGTATATGAGTCGGAGAGAAATTGAATTCGATAGAATTTGTCTTATTCTTACTGTCGTCAGTCAATTTTCTTTTCAGGTGAGAAATCAAAAAGAAAAGGGGATGATGTCGAAAACCGAAAAGTGTATTAGTTGAAAAAAATAAAAGAATTATTTATATGTTTTGTTTTCTTTAAATCTCCACGGTAGAAAGACAACGACACAGAAACTTAACAAAGTCATTTCATTATCAAGTAAGAATATATTTATCATATTTTACATTGGCTGAAAATATTAACCGAAGGAAACAATAATAATACTATCCACATCAAATTCCTATTCTTTTTCTCGCGTCATCAAATATGTCATTGACATGATAAATGAGTTTTGTTTAATTGGCATACATTAATTCTATCGATCATGCTGGTTTACATTTTGATTTATTTCGAAGGCGTTCAGCAATAAAAATTGAGGGAAGTTAAAAGGTAGGCTAGACTAATTAATCGTAAATTTTGAGACAGAAAATTATGATTAATAATCGTTTCTAAACAATGCCCACCTTTCATTTTAATTGATCTCTCCTGCTGAGTGTGTGCGCACTTGCGTGCAATTTTCTGTTTATCTCTTTCTTGTGGCTTAAGTTAAATAGTGTACATTGACAGACAATAGAGCAATGTCAAGTCACACTATGTGAGAATTCCAATGTCTTTCGAGACGCTATCTGTCTGCGGTAAGCTTTTTTTTTTCCCGTCGATTAATTGTTTTTAAAATCATGATATATTGATTTATGTTCAATGCGTTTTCCTCTTCTTTTGTTTAAACGAGAATTTATGTGCGCGCTGAAGCAAGTCGGAAACTATTTCCATTCGGGAAAAGAGATTATTACGCATGATTGCGATCGAAAAGAAAAATGTCGGCGCACGTAACTGAGAACTTCATTATGTTTAACAATGCGTATAGTACTTGAACAATGATCAGATATTTGAAGGGTAGTAAAAAAGAATGAATGAAAGAAAGGCTGCTCTTATAATTACACTATTGATGAAATAAAAATTCGAGTTGAAAAGTTCAAATCAGTCCTGAAGTCATGTATACGAGAGGTAGATAACAATTCGACGTATTTTTTTTTTGTGTTCTCTTTCTTTGTTAAGAAATCAATTGCTTTTCATTTTATTCTTTATACTCATGTAATATACCTGCCTATATGAACAATACATAGTCTATGACATTATTTATATATGACTACTATTTTAGACTGTGCATACTTGTCTCTAATTAGATCAATAAAATTAACTAATGGCAGAATCATTTAAAAATCCTAACGATGGTTTGTTTAATATTCGTTCGACGCCTTCAAATGAACATTTAGTTTTTGCTGAAACACTTCGCGATTGGCGGGATCCCTTGTTACAAGGTCATAATCCAATTCCAGTACTTATTTGTCCGCGCTGTGCGCTATGTAAATGTCGATCAGTAAAAGATCTTCATAATACATCGTCTAGTTCGATTCGTCTACATGAGCCATCGTGTCCAAACTTTCGTCATCAACACGAACCTGCAAAAACGCCAAGACGACAACGTGCTATCAATCAAACGAAACGACGTGCCATTTCACACGATTCATCTATAACAGTGATACAAAGCTCATCATCATCATCTTCATCGTCGATAGTTCAATTAAATTCAACTGGACATTCTCCACTATTACAATCGTGTAAACGAACGGAATCTCCATCGAAAATACCGGTCAGAATTTCAATACCTCTAGGCAATAGTTCATCAATTCTCAAAATTGACTCATCAAATAAACAAACAAAAATTCCACGATTAACAATAGCCTATCATCGTATAATACCATCGCCAAATAAACCCGCCGATGATTTATATGAAATAGATAGGTAAGACATTAAAAGATTTTCATATACATAAATGAGTTTATCTAAGGAGAACATAAAAATGATTCTATTGATAAAGGTTTCATTTTTAATCACATGCAACAAGATAAGGACTATTATTGAAATATAAATATACCAACAACGCAAAATATATATCTTCTCTGGGATGATTTTACGCAGTTGAGCTTCATTTGTCACAAACGTTTATGTCGGGTATTATTTGAATTTCCTTTATCTCGTAGTTTTCCCCGGTTTGTTTTGTTCAATGCGCTTGGACGATTGTGAACACTTTGAAATCGAGAATGAGACAAAACAAAAAACATCGATTTTCTTCAAGTCCTAAACAGATTAGAAGAAATTAGATTTCTCGAAATAAGAAAAAAAAAAGCAATTCAATCTTCTTTTAATAGTATTGAAGCATTCGAAATGCTTGCATGTTGAACATCCTTGAAAAATTGTTGTTCTCTTCAGTTGAGTTTTTATCTGTTTCTCACAAATTGTTTTTACGCCAATATGTTGTGTAAGCAGCTTCAGAATAAAGAAAACGTCTATTCCTAAAAAAACAAAGTCCTGTGTGTATATTTTAGTATTTCAACAATATGACAGGCGAAAAGCTTAAGTATTATTTTGACTAATAGTCTTTCAAGTCAAAGAAATTACCTTTTATTTTAGATGAAAAGAAAAACTAACTAACACAAAAAAATCTCGTTGAGCGTATTTCAGAATTTTTCAGGCAATGTTTAACGCCGGTGTTTTTCAAGGTTTCATATTTTTTGTTTGTTATGTCTCGTCATGTAGAAGGTTTTCTTCAAAGTATTTATATTGAAAATGATTGATGTTCGACGCTTTCATTTTTGTTTTCAATAAAAGAAAAACCAACCAAGCACTTCTCTCTAGTCTTCCTGTATTCGAACTATTATTAGAAATGTAATGGACTTAGCGTTAGTTTAGACATCTTGTTGAAGTCACTTGCCGTCATGATTGTATTTTTCGACATTTTCCCATAAGTTACGACACAAAGAAAAATTCAGTACAACAAATCATGAACTGTTTCGATGGCGCATCCAATAGCATGCTGATTACTCTGTAATTAGGAAGTTTGTATAAAAAGTTTAAGAACTTTGCGACCACATCGGTGCTTCGTTCAACCAGCTATTCTTTCCGATCGCTTTTTTTTTATCTTAATTTTGAATATTATTCGCATCTAACCCAATCGTTTTCTTCGATCTATGAGTGTAGATATTTTTGATCGTCTTTCATCATAGAATATTCATTTCTTGTCCGAAAGAAAGTTTTCTTTCGCATTCTCGATACTCGTTTGGTTCTATACATCGTTTATTGGTAGATTCGAAAGATCATTTTTCTGCTAGTACAATAAAAGATACAATAGACTGATCTTATATTACAATGTATGATTTGTCTGTGAAATCATGCAGGATCGTTTATTATTCTTTTTGTCGATTTGTCTTTCGCAATGATTTCTTGTTCACCGAGCAAAAGCACAAAAGATGAACCTCGCTTAGACGAACTTCTTTTTCTATCTTAATGAACCGCACTTGATAATTTTACATTTTATTTACTATGCGTGTAACGAGAAGACAGGCTTCTGCGGTTTTTTCTTTATTTGAAAGTCGTTTCTATTTCTACTTTGCATCATTTCAAGGTTAATATTTCTTTCAACACTTGAAAATTCCTCTTTTTTTTCACACAACCGAATAAAGAAGTAACATACTTACACTAAACAAAGACGAAAAAAGTTTTACTTGGCATTTTTTAGGTTTTTTAATGCATTAATTTCTATGTTTACTATGCAGATAATGTTTGTAAGAATTCATTGTTCATACCGAACAAGTAATTTACGTTTCGTTTTCGACTGAATCATAAGAGATAACTGATAGGAGAGAAAACATTTGTTATTAATAATAGAACAGGTGTTACATTCATTGTTCATTATTGTAAAATTTTCTATTCTATTTTAGTTTAAACGACGATACTGATCAAATCATATCAGACGATGAAAATACATCATCGAACACGAACAGAAATATGAAAACAAGTCATCAATTAAATAATCCGGAAGAACAAGTTTCACTTAGGAATAAGAAGAAGAAGAAATCTAAGCATCCTATCTCAATCTCAGATAAACGACAGCGACGACATCAACATAAAGACGGTATGAAAAAGCTTACATGTTGAAATTGATTCTTCTAGTTTCGCGCTTTTTCTCCTTCTATAATGATAGCAAGGGATTAAGAACAATAGGTATATACTTAGTCGGCGATTTAGTAAAGGCTTACATACCTTACGAAGATATCCACTCAAATTTCTTCTTCTTCCTCCTTTTTTTCAATAGTAAAAATCGAGATAACATTCTTTCTTTTCAACTATCAATGTTTTCATACCATTTCTCTTGTGTTATTATTAATCATCTCCAAAGGCAACTAAAAATAAACACTTTGACATGACGAAAATTGAAAAAAGCAAAAATTCCTATAAACTTTATTGAATTTAGTATGATTGATTGTTCATGCGAAAGGGTATACTTAGTTGCAGAGAAACAATGCCAAGTTATTTTGTATTTAGTCTATTCTTGTACAATACAATCTCATTAGTAATTAGAGAATTTGAAGAAAGAAAACAAAAAGCGTTTTTAAATAAGCAACGACTATTATTGAACTTAATGAATTCTTTATAAATGCATAATACTAAGTTATTTATAATTAGTTTTATGTTTAAACGGAAGGTAATATATTCTATTGTGTATGTTTCATCATATTTGAACATTCGATGCTCGTAGAATAGTGAAAATGCAAAAAAATATCCGGTCACGAAACTTGATAGTTCTTTTTCTTTTCTTATTGATCACCATTTCCGGTCAAACAGATTCTGTTTATCAACATGCTAGCGAATAAGGTGGTAGAAGCACAATTGATTATGCCTAATATAACAAATTCTCGGGTCATTGATTACTTTTGTTTTCTGTGGTTGAGTCGATTCAGGATGATCAATGAAGTCGTATTGAAATTCATCGGGGAATTCGAGTGATTCATTGAAAGTCAGTCTGAAAAATATAATGAAGCTAATTCGTTATTTTGTTCTCTAGTCATCGTGTATCAACTAGCCATGATCATGAAAGATAGAAGACTGCTTTATGTATAATTAGTGGTCGTATGTGCGTGTTTATGATCATAAACCTATTTCTTTCTTGATGACCAAAAGAAAAGAAAGAAAGAAGAACGAAAGAGAAAGAAACATCTACAATGAACATCTATCGAATTGTTTTATCTTTCTTCTAATGTTGTTACTTAGAAGGCGGCGTCGATAATCAACGATTAATATTAATATTATGTATTACATATCGAAAATCGATACTCATTTTCTTTGATTCGATACAGCTAACAGAGTAATTAGGTTTCAGACTGGTTCGATCAGTAGAATTTAAGGGAAAAAAACAACAACACTGATATCTAATGTTTCCTTCAATTGGTACGTGCGTTAATAAAACACTACTTGTCTTACGTGGTAAGTAGATTATTGATGAATTCCCTTTTTGCACAATAGAAAAAGATTCAAATAGATTATTTTCTAGCGACGTTCATAGAAATATTTCTTGTCCTTAGAAAAAAAAGATAGTAGCATCAGAATGTAAGTCATCGATATTGCCGAGTAAACAATCATGTACATTAATAAAAACATAATATTGAATATAAACTATATTAAACTTGAGAAGTATTTTTTAGATTTTCAATACTTTTTAATCAATTTTTCTCTCTCTCTCTCTCTCTCTCTCTCGTCAATGACATTCTTATGATCGAGAAAAGAAAACAATATTTTTAATGTTATGTGAAAAATAAGAATCATGTTGAGTAGTCAGTATGTATTCAGTTGCCTCCTCCTGTCGATCGTTAAAGAATAAGACGACAGACTATTGTACAAGTGTATTTGATAGCGGTCCGAACAATAACATAATCAAATCGATGATGAATTCTATTGTAAATATAGAACAATCCAGATTTCGATGTTGTTGTCAAATCAATATTATCTAAGAGGATTTCAGATGACATTTTAATCTTCTTATTGTTGAGCATTTCATAATTATCAAGAGATGAATATCATGATTTTTTTCTTGTCACTCAATAAGCAAACTAAACTTTTACATACATGTCAGAATAGGCTGTTTTTTTTTCTATGATTAGAGTCGAAAGTTCAGCGAGCTAAATTTCCATGAACAATTTTTTAGGGATTCGCTAGGTTTTGCTATCACCTATAATACAAAACTAGTGGTAGACCTGCATTAAAACTCATACTTGTCGTTTTTTTAATTTTTGTTTAATCAGACTGAGAATAATAATATTGTCTACTGTAAGTCAGGCAAATAAACTGTTTAAGTACATTTGGATTATCATCATCATTAGTCTCGTTTTTAGCGGATTGACTGACGTGGTAAACAGACGGGTACCGGTGTTCTACTTTGTCTTACGTGTACTTGAGTTTTGCGTAACAAGAAGTCTATGGGGATATACTTTTCGTGAGATCGAGATTTAAAAAAAAACATAAGTTTTCTTGGTACTCACAAAGTGCTCTTTATTCTATGCATGCCGAGTGTATATATCCTGTTGAAATGCAATCAATACGTAGAACAACAAGTCATTGACATAAGACCTTCGATCATAGAGTAACAAAGTTTATCAAGGATTGCTGTAGAGAAGAACAGTGCAAGTCTCTGTATACGATTTCATAAAAATGACTTCGGGCTCCTCTACAAGTACCCTTGTCTTCCGGTTACTCAGCGACATGAAGTAATGCTAAGTAGTGACAAACTCAATGGTCTGATATCTTTCGACGGGCAAATATTAGTTTGACATAGAATTCTTGAGCTTTGAATACACACTTTCAAGATCCAATGTAGATTACTACATAGTAAACTTACGATTCGACGCAAATAGCCATTAGTGCAAAGTCATTCTTTGACTTTAGTAATGAAGAATTCCGATGGTAAATTTTGAGTAAAAAATCGAATTCAAAACTCTTTATTATTAAAATAGGTCGTCCATCAAAATCAAAATCAACATCTAATGATTTATCTTCATCGAGTAGTTTATCTTCTTCTTCTCAATCACTTGTTCAAATAAGGAAAAAATCTCATTCATCAACACATCGTCAATCTCCAACTTCTCAGGTTTTTCTATCCTCGGCATCGTCGAATAATTTAGAAAAAAATACACCGAAACAACATTCTCAATCTCGCTCACGTTCAACTGTAGCCTCGAACGATCAATCGAATTTGATACCTTCACCCATTTCATCAGAGTCCTCATCATCGATTTATCTCATTCAAGTAACAAATCAAACCGAGCCAAAGAATTCATTTGGCTTAACAAAAACCGTACCTTATGTGTGGAAAAACACCAATAAAACAAGCAACAATGAAGAAGAGAATTTCTATCCACAGTATTCTGTTGAACAAATTCCTCCGAGCAGCGACTATAGAAAACGTCCTGCACCCGTATCATCACGAAATATAACTTTACAACGTGGTCAATTAGATTATTGGCAAAATTTAGAGCCATTACCTGATTCTATTATAACATCATCATGTCAAAATTTAACTGGATCAGCATCTAATTTACTTTTATCATCTCCGTTAATACAACAAACTACAAATTCTCAAGATTCTCATGGAAATATTATATCTATAACGACAACGAAACGTTCTCAATCTTCGCTATTAAATCAAAAGAATGGAGTCAAACTTCGCTATTCGAAAACCAAATGGTACAGTGATAACCAATTATATAAAAATCAACAGTTAAGAAACATTAATCAAAAAGAATACAAAACAGATAATTATACAGATAGTGGATCATCTAGTGAACAAAAAGATCGATCGGCACCATTGATTTGTGATCAACAAAATACTACAAATTTAATCAATCAGAATCAAGAAGGTATTGTATTACATAAACTGAGATATTTTTATAAGTAATTTAAACTCGAAACAGGTTTCAATATATTTATAGAAGCTTCAATTTCGAAAAGATTAGAATGAAAAAAAGAATTAAAATCAGAATTGAAATAGGAAAGACAGAAAATTTGAACAAATTTTGAAAAATATGATTTGATTAATCGACGAGTGAAGATTTTTTGTCAATATCGTAGAAACGAAACCACCAAAGAAATGAATTTTATATTTGTAATCACGACTGAATTCTGTATTTAACGATAAAGTCAATACTTGATACTGATTTCTGTTAATGGAGGAAGACGTAGAAAACTATGCTTCTGTCTATTCTCGAGAGTTGTGTGAGATTCAGTCATAGAATCGATCGTAAGTCTTAGAAAATTAAGTCTCATAATATTATCAGAAGCCACTTGTGATTCAAGGTTCAATATAAGTTTTTTTTCGAAGACTGAAAAATGGTCTTATTTATTTTAATTTAAATATCGATTAGAACATCCACTACACAATATTTTCGTTAATGAATTGGATAAATTGAGGTTCTCTTAAAAAGTATGGGAAATTTATGATGACTAAAAGAATATACTAGTTAAATAAACGTTGAAAGATTATCCTTTTTACGTATGTCAATTCTAGTTTTTCCTAAAAATATCCTCAGCATTACAATAAATTCTATTCAACAGGAAATCTCAGATTCTTTCATCACAATCAGTCCTGTTTACACTTTAAGGGGGCACCCCCCCCCCTCGGAAAACCCGATTTTTCGAAAAAAATCGGAAATCGAGTTTTTTTCATAGAAAGATTCGCCGTATTCTCCTCTTTCAGAATATATATAGGTTTTTGAAAAAGGCTTAAGTTACAGGAGAAACATTATCCACCATAATCACGTTTTTCAAGAATTTTTCAAATTTCGTAAAAAGTTTTGGTTTTTCGCTGTTCATCAATTTATATGAGACTAATTCGAATCTAACACCATTGACGTGAGGTTGATGCGTCATACGGTGCTTAAGTTTGTATTTCTAAAACATTTCTGACCAGTATAACAGATACACTTAGCGTATTTTGTTGAGGAACGCAGCTGTTTGAGAAAATCTATTTTTCCACATCGCTTAGGGTGATGTATTAGTGTGGGTGTGGGTGTCACTAGATCGATAATCGCATTCCAATCCCATATACCACACACCCACACCCGTCACCACCCTCAATTTAAAACTACTCCGACCTCGATATCTAATACGGTCATGGAGTTATTTCGATTCTCGTGGAAGTCAGAAAATACATCGTAACTCTAGTTTGGTAAGAAATACAAGGCTAAAATTCTTATCATAAATGTTTCTCATTAGGGCCAACTATCGCTATAAGTTTCAGCCCGAAACTATGGTGGAAAGTCGCAAGTCGATTCTGAGGGAGGGAGGGGGGGGGTGCCCCTTAAGAGACTTCAATTTTCTCGTAATCTAAAAGTATTTTTCTGTACGTTTAATTCGAAGATCTTTTTAATCATATTAATACCAGATATTAGATATAATTTACGTATACAAACGAATGTCCAGAATTAGGTACGCTCTAAGGGTTCTTATTTATAGTCATCATAAAGAGCTTTCGAGCGCGATAAGTATCCAAAACAAGAACGAATCTATTATATGTTGAAATTAGTGCCAATGCTCTAGCCATTAGATATCGTCTCCTAGACTAATACGACACAATAGGTTTTTGCTTCGATAATTAGAAGATACTCAACTATGTCAAAATATTATCCGTCTTTCACAAATACTCCACTTTCCTGTTGTTTTGTTATTTTTAACCTGGATGCTATATAAAATTGACAATCTTTTATCTGAGAAATAGGTTTTTCCGATAGAGGGCGAAAATTACTTTTTTTTCTATCAATTAAGTTATAAAAGTACATAGAAGAAGCAGAAGATATATTGATAAACAGTAAGCACGCAACGACTAAATAAGACTAAAGACTATATATATATGTAAACAATGAGAAAGCAAACGTGAACATCTATTGACACTTCAGTTTTCCTACAAAAACGTCAGCATGGTTAAATTGTTTTTAAATAAACAAAATCGAATCACACACAAAAAAAATTTAACCACCATTCGCTTTATTATATTTTTTCCTGTGTTCTATTTATTTAGTATTAGAAAAACTTTCAATGAACACTAATTCTAAACAAATAGATTCAATTGTAGTTGAATATCCTACATCTCATCCTGGCATAAACAATGCATCATTATCTATAATGTCGAATGATAAAATAACCGATTCATCATCAACATCTTCATGGAAACCTGCTCCTATTCATAAAACAACACAAATATCATATGCAAGTACCGATGAAGATGTCGATGAACTTAATTCTCGTTATTTCGAGGACATCGATCGATCAATAATGACAGCAGATGATTATCGGGAAAAATTAAATGCACGTTTATCATCATCAATTAATGAACAAAATGAAAATCAAACAAATTCAACATTTCGTCCAAGAATATTATCAACTGAATATTCACAAATAACAATCGATTCTGGTGTTGATATAGCAAGTGAACAAAAACCTTGTCAACCAAATACAACGTTAACAATCGATGAACAACTATCGGAACCAATAACAGATCAAAATGATCCTTTTAATCTATCGGATGATTCATTAATTGAAAGAAATCAACTGAAATTAGCCTCATCATTAAATCAATCTCTTGTAGAACCAAGTGAATGTTCAATATCAATGAATAAAACGGAGCAGGAGACATATTTTTCAGCTAAAAGTGATTTAAATAATCAAAATTCATCATATTGTGGTTATGAACTTGAAATAGTGACAGATGAAGAAGATGATGATAATCATCACCACGATGAAAAGGATGATTCCAACGGATTAATGATGACATCGAAAGATCATCCAACAATTCCAACATCATCATCGCCCAATCCACAGTATCTCATTCCGCCCGTATTCGAATTCAAATTACCATCGTTTGGTGAATGGATTGATCGTGCCTTTACAAGTTTTCTTTCTGATACAAGTGCAAATCTACTACCATCCATCTCATCGAGTCGTTCATCATCAGTTGGATCGATACATGTTTCTCTCGGCACAGCAAATACATCGTCATCATCACATATTGTTACTGTTCTCGATACTCATAATTTACAAATTATGTTAACCGATGCAAATGCGAACAGTCAACAAATAGAAATACAATCGCGAGATGAAGAACAAGATGATGAGCATAGTCTCAATGGTAAATATGTTTTATTTTTAATAAACTGAGGTCAAAAAATGTTTCACCTTAGCACATTCGTTATAATGTTTGATGCGACATTTTTTCTTTTTGGATTTCGATAATTTATATTCTCATACTTTTCATATGGCCTCGAACTAAATCAAATTTCAATCCTAGTCGCTATTGAGTACTAGTATTAACATAATTCTTGTGTCTATATATTTCTAACCTTTTACACTTTTCTGAGAATCAATTTTTAACCCTGATCTTAAGACGATGATGGCATATTATTATTGTTTGAATTAGTTTAGTTAACAGATTGATCTATTTGCTGTTGCCCATGTCTTATTATAGACTGACTATGTATACGTACGAAATATTAAGGTTGAAAAACATACAAAGACCTCGATTACCATAAAATTTCGTTTTCCACTTGGCCCCGCCAAAGGGGTATACAAGGCGTTACCTTCATACGTTAAAGAGAAAGAGAGCAAAACGAAAACGACAACTCTGTACATTAGGAGTGCATTTATATAACACTAGTAACTATCGTTCGAATCTTTTTTATGTCTTTGACACGAGCAAGTCCTTCGATGTGTCGGTAAAATTAATTATACTTCTCGTTCTTCTAGCTCTTTCTTTGTTTTTTTTTCTTCTTTTGAATGAATAAGAAAAAATGTAAACATATATATATGTCTATCCGAGGTCATAGCTGCTTAAATCAAGGTTAGAAAGCAGGAGAACGAACAATCGGCTTTAATGACAATGATAGTTCGATGCATAAACAATAGGCACATTTGCTCTCCGATTTTCTCATTTTTTTTCTCTTCGTTTCTTTAAATAGACATGTCGAGCTCAAGTTTAAATTGTGAAAAGGTTGATTTTGACACATATATTATCAATAGTAATTATGAAAAGATCAATCCTTCAATAACATGTGAGCAAAATGAAATTCTTTTCGTAAATGAACGATCGAAATCATTATTATCATCAATAACATCATCGATTGAAAACGTTGATCAAGGTAAGTTTTTATTATTTCAGTAACATAGAAAACGCGAACGATGTATATATATATATATATGTGTGTGTCGCTGGTCTTGAATAGCTCAAGGTGAGAGAAAAAGCGAAAAAAAAGTTATATTGAAGATACGTCTTTTTTTCTGTCGTTTCTTTCTTTTTTTATCTTGGATTGTTCAATCATAAATGAGGTCACATATTTCAACTAAGTAAGTCATCAATCCAAACGCTTTAATCAAGTAGTAAAAAAAGTGGATTGTTGTTTCAATCAAAAATCAAGCGCACAATTCTCTTTCAACTTTGCCCCGTATTGTTTGACGAAGATATAAACTACTTAGACAATAGTCTATTAAATGAAAACGGCTAGAGCGCGTTGAAAGAATACTTACAAATGTATACACATAGAGTTGTTCGGAGTAGATGTGTTTCTTTCGTTTCTAGAGGTAATGAACAACAAAAGAATGCAAGCCGATGACGAGCAAAATTATATTGAATTTGATCACGATAATAACAATCCTCAACAAACAATAACAATAGCAGCAGATAGAAATGATGCAGCGTCCTATTTATTTCATGATGAATTTCAATTTTCTTCCACTAGCCATGATTCATTGAATCAATCGGATCATCATATCGATACAGCAGCATCGTCGATCGATGATTTAACAAAGACGAATCAATTGTTAACATCAACATTTCATTCGAAAGACTCGGCACTTGGCCTATCAGATGATAACTTGAATCGTACACAATCAAACGAATTAATTATATTCGAAGATAATGAGCAACAGCATACTTCACTATTAATAACGTCTCAAGATAAAGGTTAATTTAGTTTCTTTTTTCTTGAAGTGTAAGACATGTCAATTTTTCGATCATTTTAAATTCTATCATATCGATCAAAGGTCGAATAAACTGTTACGTAAGTTTTCGACGAAACTGACGATGAGACCAACAAAAATATGCTCTTAGTCACGAGCAGCTATTTTTGAGTTCAATTATACTTGAATTTCTTTCGTTCTCTGTCTCCACTATATCATTAGACATATGTACAATGTCCATCCGTTCGTTTTACTCCCATTCAATCTATGCTGATTGGGTTATTAACTAATCCTTCGATGTGCTCTCGCCCTTCCAAAAGCTCATCTCTTTCGCTGTTCCCCCTATATGTGTACACAGTAGGCATCTAATGAAGTATATATACATATGTACATGTTTAAAGAAAGACGAACACGTCGAAAATGAACTTTAAAGGTACATAAGCATATTAAAAATTAGATGCAAAACACGCGTATGACACACGTAGAAACGAGTGAACACAACAAAAGGTATTTGTACGTGCTAACGCACATTGATATGATGATTTTTATTTAGTTAGAATAGGAGAAGAAAGAAAAAAAACGACAAATTTCTTCGCTTTGTCGTTCTTCTTTTTCTTGTCGATTTTTATTACTATTACCATTATTCTTAACAGTGTTTTAATGTGTATAACCACATGTTTTCGTTTTATTTTAGTATCTGATGATGACACAATCGAGGCGAATCTAAATACTGATTTTACCTGTGAAACTATGCAAAAAAATGATGAGATGATTTCGATTAATGATGAAATAAAATCTAATGAACGTGAAAAAAGTGTTGAACGAACCATATCAACAAGTTCATCGGAACAATTAATACCAAAAGAAAAACAAACTGGTAAGAAGAGAAAAAAAAAGATTTTTTCTTTCTTCTTTGAATTTAAATCATTAATTAAGAAATAAATCAACAAATTTTCTGCATTGGACATGTTGATTATTTGTCGAGTCATATTTTCTGTCGTATATACGCACTCGTGACGATATACTTTCTAATAAAAATAGACTGTGTAAATTTTGATAAAAGTATGCAAAAGGTTATATTCCCTGCAACTCGATTGACTTAAAAACAAAAGAAAAATTCTTTTTTTTTTAAATTGTTTTTCTTTTATCAAGAAATCGTTGATAACCAGTATCAATATACAATTAGAAAAGCAAACCTTCATAGTCACAATTTATCATAGAGAAGATTTATTGATTAGTAGAATAATAAGAAGAGACTAAGATTTTGATATAAAGTAACGACAAAAAAAAACTAGTCATTATCTCGAGAGAACGACTACTATAAAAGAATTTCTCTGGCAACTACCTTGGTTGGTAATATCTATTCTTGTTTTCATGGAAAATAATCATTGAATTCTCAATACGAGAGCCACGTAGTCGTCTTGAATGAATATTTTTTTTTTTGCTATTGATTATAATATAGTATCTCTATAGATCTTATCGTATTATAATTGCTTTAGTTCGTTTAAATTTTAAGCAGCAACTAGGGATTGGAAAATTTCTTGGATAGTAATTAATTCGTGGAAACTGTCCTGTATTTAAGAAAGTGAGTAGGAACTTTTTTTTTTATTCGGAAACATCATCCCTAAAATTAAACAGACGATCATCATGTCTAAACGCACCGTTCCGGAAACCGATGGTGGAAATTTTTTTAGTCCGAAAATGTCTTTTTCAAAATTCGAGAAAAATTTATTCATACAAATTAACGCAACGAAGCCATTGAACAGTATAAATGAATCAAGGAACGGCTTTGCAGTTTCTTAGATTTCAACTTGCGCCTGTCTCTATGTGATAGTTTTCAGAGTAGTAAGCGTTTCATCAACGCTTAACTTCAGCATGTCAATCTTTTAAAAGAGATCGGAATAGACAACCGAAACTTGTATTAACCTACAATCCGCTGTATATGATCGTTCGTCAAACGATGAATTTTCACTACCCGATAACGCAATAATCCTAACTTATCTATGATTTTATTTTTCTAGGAATGTATTATAAAGCATTTGGTAGTGCAGCTACGATTCTTCTAACGGAACAGTATCGTTGTGAGTGGTTAAGAGAGAAGTCACCTTCAACAGCCATTGAACAGCCTGGTGAAACAGACAATAACAATCATGTTCGTATTGTTCATCAAAGTCAAACAATAGGTGATGATGAAGATGAATTTTATTTTTCACCTCAAACATTTCAATCGTGTCATTCATCTCCTAATTTAACTTATAAACCGCCAAGAGCATTCATTCGCGAACGTTCATATTCTCTTTCAACACTTGATGCTTATATACATTTAAATATCACACATGAAACATTAGAACAAATTTGGCAATCATTACTTAATGTTGCATTTAGTGATAAAGATGACAATGATTTAAATGAATATAAATTACGACATATTATTGGTCTATCTAATTCGAATACAAATGTGTCTCATACATTAATAGAAAAATCTCGAAGTCATAATGATATTTTTTCCATAACCAATAAAAACAATCAAAAGCCCATAACAAAAATAAAATCAAAATCATTCGAGGTAACAGCATCGTCAATACGACAATCATTTTCGTCGATGAACAATTCCGGGAATCTTGGTCTTCTACAAGGTGCGGATATATCCGAACCGTTTGCTGATCGTTTAATATCAGTATCAATACAGTCCGATCTTGAAAGTATTCAATCATTAGAACACGAACAAATATCCCCTGAAAATTGTGTACATTCACCAAGTTCGAAAGAACCACTCGGTTATGTTTTTAATTTTTCGAATCAAGTCTATCATGATGAAGGTGATTTAGAACAAGTGACAGAAATGGAAGACAAAGCTATAAGTTTATCGGTGACATATGAAGATACAGACGAAGAAGAAGATATGCCACCTATTATACAAATACATAGTTTATATGAACAATTGTCGTTATTTCGTCCACATTCACTATCAACAATTCCAAGTTCAAGAGCAAGTCAATATGCATCAAGTGTCGATAGCGATGACATATTTGAGCGTGAACGTCCGCTTTATAAAGAATTAAATGTTGACAATTCCGACGATAATTATCAATTGCACGCTAGTGATGATGATCATGGCGTTATTGGATCGGAATTTTCTTCGCCACAATCGAGACCACTTTCATCAATACATAGTCAACCATTATCACCCGAACAAATTCAGGTTAGCTATTAGAAAAATGAAGTCGTCTATCTAATGTAAATATCAATGATAGAAAGCTAGAAAGGATTACTATGCGTTTGTAAATATCATCGATGACTCCTAGAACAAATATTCAGATGATTTAACGGCGTCATGTTGACCAAAACAATCGATTTGGAAAGGGAACGTCTTAAAAATCTTCGAGATTGCCTACAGCGTTCTTTTTCCGATCAAGCATTTTGGTTAGTAGATAATTCAAGTAACTTTTGAGAAAAGAGAATTTTAACACTGATTTGAATAGAGAAAGCTCGTCTCATTGGAAATTTAACAGAATAAAAAAAATGTCAGTCTGGCTTTTCATTTCCCAGGGCGTCAAATAGACACATAGGAATTTAATAGAATGAAACATCTCCAGGCTTTTTGTATGACATTTTATCAAGAATTTCTAATGAAAAAAAAAATACTGAAAGATTTTTTGGACTCACGTACTTCAGTTTCAGAATAACGACGAGAGGTCGAAGGTGCCTCATTTTGTCAAGATATAATTACCCGATCATTCTTCTGCAACGTAAAACGACTGCCAAGGCGGTACATGTCAGTTGCCGTTACGAAAAAAAAANAAATTTAACAGAATAAAAAAAATGTCAGTCTGGCTTTTCATTTCCCAGGGCGTCAAATAGACACATAGGAATTTAATAGAATGAAACATCTCCAGGCTTTTTGTATGACATTTTATCAAGAATTTCTAATGAAAAAAAAAATACTGAAAGATTTTTTGGACTCGCGTACTTCAGTTTTAGAATGTCGACGAGAGGTCGAAGGTGCCTCATTTTGTCAAGATATAATTACCCGATCATTCTTCTGCAACGTAAAACGACTGCCAAGGCGGTACATGTCAGTTGCCGTTACGAAAAAAAAACCCCTAAAATTGAATCTCTACGATTGATTGTTAAAATCGCTGAAAAATTTCTAAGGATTGTTTTTGTCAGTGTCTATACGATTGATAATGGTCTTGAATGTGCCTATAGGTCGCACCCTAAACTTCTAAGATCCAGAATCTCTTAATTGTGTTTATGTAATATGAGTGTGTGAATACTAATTTGCTTTTCTATGCCTCAAATGAACAAATCAAAGACATACGATCGCTATTGCATTTTGTATTATTTTAGCAATTGAAATCGTTGGATTTTTCAAGCATTGATAACGATGCCTGGGAACGTTGTATAGATGAACCCATATTTTATGATGATCTTTTTCTTGATTATAAAAATGAACAACCATCAGCATCTCTTACTCAAGACTCGAATAATATCACATCGATCATTGCAATCGAATCAGTAGAACATAAACAAACTTATATGATAGACCAAATTGAACCAATTTCATCAATCAATGCAAATAACAAAGAGAATATTGATTCAACTATTTTTATTCAAGAACTTGACACAATTATAAATCAAGAACACATTGAACAAGATTATATTACGGTGGAACAACAACATAATAGCTATCTTGATCTAAATGAACTTGTTCAACGTTTAGAACAATTAGATTCATCGAGTAATATTTCAATGGACGAACGAGAAATTAAATCAAGCACTGATCTCATTGATCATGAAGAAGAAAATTCACAATTTAATATTGAAAATTTAACATCTATTATCAATGAAATCCGTAAACCACGCTGCATCACGAAAATATCAAAGAAACAACTTGTTATAGAAGAACCAGTAAGCATAGATATAAGACAAGCTCTATTAATGAGTAAACCTGCTGTCAATCTATCGAAACCTGCTCAAACACAATGCATCGATAAAGTATCGGATTTAGAAATTGTTAAACAGGGTAAAGGTTTTAAAATTGGTTATATCGATCGGCAAGGTACTGATCAACGTGTTATACTAACAAAACGAATCGAAGCTGCACCAGATATTATACAACGTGATCCGCAAGATCGTTCATTTCATGGTCAACGACGATATTTAAATCAAACTTTTAGTTCAGTATTACATACAAACGGTAGTAATCATTTAGAAGAAGATACAAGTTTTCAGCGTACAGCTGAAACTATTGAAGTACCAACCATTGGAACGAATCCAAAACATTTCGATGAGGTTTGTGTTATAATTGAGAGAGATTTTGTTTTACAACTCGGAATAGATAAATCTTCTAATCCACAGCTTCGTCATGCGACCTAGCTAACTGCGATAGTAGGACCAGTAAAGGAATCACTGAATATACTCGAGAAGAAAACAATTATCTTGATTTGAACTTTTCAAGAGATTACTTACAAAAGAAATCTCACATTTTAGGTCTTTTGTTTATTTTTCCCTTGAGATCATACTCTCTTGTACGATTTCAGTCTAGACATTCTCTATAAACAAGTCCCGAATGAAGCTCGCTAACTATGCCAGAATTGAAAATTCAGTACACAGAATAGTTTGAATATAAATAAGATCTATTCATTGCCAGTTTACTAATTATCGAAACGTTTCGTAAGATCTTCTACGATCCGTCAACACTAAAGCAAAGGATAATTCAGCAATAGAAATAATCCTAATTGTTTTTCTTCTAGTCGGATATGGTGTCTATTGATATCGACGGTCTATCTACAATGCTAAATTCTATCTGTGAATCAATAGTTATCACTCAAGGTTCTGTTTATACGAGTAATTCTGCAAAATCCAAATCCGAAAAATCAAACTCTCTATCTACATCTGATTCATCTTCGTATACTGTTACTAATCAATATGAAGAATATCTTATTCAAACTTCTCAACATTTGAAAGATAATAAAATTGAAATCATTGATTCTTGGCACAATCATGCTGTCATCAGTGGTAGTAATACACCCTGGCGTAGTCCATTTAAACCCATAAAATATATTCCACCATCGTCATCAACGAGTACAATTGAAACAAATGCTCCGTCAATACATTATATTGAACGTAAGCCGATCGATTCAAATAAACAACAAAAATCTACTCGTAATGCTGATCTATCGCCAATTCGCACACATTCAGAAAGGCAATATCAAACAACAGCTACATCGCCAATAACAGTTCGTCAAACAGTTGATCGATCATGTCAATATAGTCCACCGCTAACAACTGATCAGGGCTTACAATGTTGTTTCGACGCTAAAACAATCTTCACACAAGTATCATCCAGTGAAATACCCGGTTTTCTACAAACACAAGATGGAATACAAACAAACGATAATTTAAATTATCGAACAATGCTATTACAGCCAACAACACTTGAACGTAGTGCCGATTCTGGTATTCTTGTTGACGATAATCATCGTCGAGCATCAAATTTAGCTTTGCAAGTCGATATAAAAAGTTCATCATCGGACAGTGAAGATATATCTGAAGTAACACGACGTCCACTACTTCGACAAACTACATTGAATAATAATCACATTCTATTTGAAAATAAAACATTAATGAATTCAAATTTAAAAGCAACAACAACTGAAATTGAACAAGAAATTTTACAGTTACGTCGTGAACGAGCGCATATACTCGATTTACTTTCATTAAATTGGACTCGATCGAATATTTGGGTAGAATTAACAGAAGCTAAATTAAATTATATTATCGGAGAAACAGGTAATTGATTTATATATATATATATCGTTATCCTAGAAAAAGAAAAACTCTCAAACTGAGCCACTACAGTCAGTATACTTAAAGCACGTCGGATCCAATCGAACTGTATTCGGCGAGTCTTAATCAAATATTCTAATCGAAATTTGGCAGTCATTCGGAATAGAAAAGATCATGTCTCTCGGATTTTAGTATTCCATGGTTAACACATAATATAAATTTCTCTGAAGACTAAGTTTTTTCTTTTCTCTTTTTTGGTTTGTCAAACTAACTTGACAAGATCTATAATCACATCAGGCAATATTCCCTGGCAATACGCAGTTACTAAACCTGGATCTGTTAATGGGATTCGCTTTCCATGTGTTGTAGTCATGTTTGAATCGATCACTATTCACTGTTTAAAACAGCAATGCAAATGCTTATGCCTGTGCGCACGTGCTTACTTAGTTTTGTTTGAGCATTAGATATATTTCAAATAGATTTGCCTTTGGATGTTCAGTCATTGACTTTAATTGTATTTGCTTGTTGATTTTTTTTGTTTTTCATCTCCATAGCCTCGATTGATATGTAGCATTCGCTGTTGAAGTTATCGTGCTCCACTTCTTATGTCATTTCTTTCGTTGAGTCCTTCAACATTTTTATTTTCTACTTGCTGAAGTGAAATTATGAATTGTAAGACGAAGAAAAAGATTCAGCTTAAAGGTCGACAAGTCAACTTTTAGTGTAGAATTGTTAATAACCTTGTCAAATCTTCATCAATCTGACAGAATGACTTCTATTCTATTTTCTATAAGTACACTTCGAGGTATTAAAAGACTTTGGAATTTATTATCGTAATCTGATTTACAAAAGTGGCCTATTAAAACAGTTCTTACATTTAAAATTTCAATTCATATTAAAATTTTGCACTTTTAAGAATGACGCTTATAAAAAGAAAGAACAATGTTCTCGTTTTCTCATAGATTTATCTAAGAATAGAATCTATCAAAAGAGATCTGTGAGTTTTGCACTTCGATTCTTGTAAGATTCAATTAAAAAACTGGAGTGTTAATTTTTTTTATTATATCAATTTTAATAATCTAATATCTTTTAGACGCACTTCTTCGTTCCCTTTCATACGATTCGGCCTCAATTGATAATGAAACTGTTAAATTAAAAATGCATCAATACGAAGAAGATATGGCAGAATTAACACGTCAACATTTGGCTGTTTATCGGGAACGTTTAGAAGATTCGAAAAAGCAATTAGATATGAAAATTAATGCATTAGAACTAAAAAGATCTTCTCTTGAAACTCGTTCAACAAGTCATATTGCAACATTGGACTTCGCACCACGTTTGATACATAATAATAAACGGTTGAATTCATTTTTAAGTACAAGTGCGGATAATTTAACTCTTACGCCAATTCAAGATACAATTGCAGATCATCCACATTTACTTAATATTTCATTTCTAACATCAACTCCGTTAAAATTAGCCAATCATCAAGCAGGCTCCTCTAATCACCAAGAAAATCAAAATCATGAAACAATACGAACTATTTATCATACAGCAACAAATCAACTTCCTGTGTCAACAAATAATAATCAATATGATTATTCAACGCGATTAAATAATGGAAATTTAAGCACGATGGAAGGCTTAAGTAAAAGTCAACAAGCTATTTTAGATGAAACTGATAAACTCGTTAAAGATTCACAACAATTACATACAGAATCAGCATCACAATTCGAGCGTGCAAGAGAAAGTTTATTATCTAGGTAATGAAAATCCTAATAGGACTGTTCTTTCTTTCTTTCCTCCTTCCTTCCTTCCGCCACGATCAAAAGTGTTGCAAGAGTTTCATTTTTTCCTGTAAAATTACAAATGGTTTGAATGAGAATTTTAGAGAGAGAGAGAGAAGAAAACAAAATTCAATAGTTACTAATATTAAACTACTTTTAATTTATTCGATCATTCTGACTTTGAGTTAATTGATACTACTATATGAAATTTCATGCAAAAGAAAATCTCGGACAGGACGAAGAATGCTTTCTTCTTTTCTGATATACTTGTGTTTTACAAGTTATATCTATTTGCGATGGGATTAGCTGTTATCTTTTTCTTTTGAAGCACAATCGATCTAAGCAAATCCCATGTCTGATATGCACTCCGAATAATGTCATTTGATAGCCGTTGAGACCAAACGTGTGGGAGTTTTTACTTGCATCCGCCGACACCTTTGATTATGTAAATTCACAATGCACTTTGATGAACAAAAGTCAAACTAACGAGTTTTGTTAGTCTCGTTTGGTTGTAGAACATGAATAGAGCAATTCGACTTTCTCGAAGAAGAAGAAGATAGTCTTCAAGTGGCACTTGTTGAGTAAAGTTTGTTGTCTATTAAATATTCAAAGATTAAAGAATTTATTCAAGTAAATGTTCACATGAGAAAAAAAAATATAAGTCTAATAGTGTAGAGTCTTGCAAGCATAAAATATAATAAAGTAATGAATTTATTTGAAGAATTTCAATGCATTCATCTGCATTGATTCAATCGTACATGAATAATTAATTTTCTCCAATTTTAGCTCATAATTTTTTTGTCTATGCGTAAAATCAGGTAAAATTGGTGATAACCTATCTTATTTGCATGATGCTCGCTAGCATGATTTGGGTTTTTTGATGTAAATTGAAAATAACAAAAAGCAAATAAAACAGAATCAAAATAATTTACTAATAGAGTAAAAAAAAGGCAACCTGACAAAAACATCAAACATGAAATGAATATGTTTGTTTGATTAATGATTAATAATTGATATTTAATTTAGCGAAACATCCATTCGGTTGGCACGAGCAAACATGGCTGCTTCTCGTCTTTCACCTTATATGGAAAAGAAGAATTATGTACCGAATAACGTAACACTAGCTGAATTATTTAAATATGAACAGTCATTAACAAAAGAAGCAGCAAAAAACTGTCGACGTACTTATTCAAATTCAAAAACAATTACTGAATCTTAATTTTTCAATTGAGTTGTTCTTTCTTTTTTTTTTTTAAATCTCTTTCTATACCGTCCATTGAACAATACGCTTAAAAAACCAACTAAAAAAAAATATATAGATATTATATATCACCGATGGTGTGTATATTGGTGCTGTTCGATCTTTAGTAAATGTGAAGTTTGTGTAGTTTCCTTTTTTTTTTCTATCAATTTTTGTTGTTACACGACATGCTTTTTTTCTCTTTGTGTGCTAGTTCTTATTTTTGAAATTTGTATAAAGAAAATAAGTTGAATAAATATAAGAAAATTTATCAATTATATATTGGATTAAAACTCAAGAATAAACAAAATCTGATTTTCCTTTGATATTTTTTAAGTCGAAGATTTTCTGATAGACTGAATTAGTATTTTAATTTTTCTATGTAACACGCACATGAACTAGTTATAATACTATAAAATTGTTCCATCTTTCCAAAGAAGTATAAAGAAGCCTATGCATGCTAAAGTTTCTTTACATTTTGTAGTAGCTATGCGCTTTCGGTCATTATATGTATCTATTTTTGGTTCGACTGAAATGTCTTACAGTTCATTCATGTTAATACACTGCCTCTTTCTCTAGTCTGTCACATTCTTTCCTCGTTAATTTTTCCTCTTATAATTGCAATAGTTTTTTCATCTCTGAGATGAAAAAGAAAGAAGAAAACAGTAGTAATTGCTGCCAAACTTTGACGGTAGTCGTCGTTACTACTAGTGATATAAGGATGCTGATGAGCACAAAATAAATTTTTTCTTATTCTGCTTTTTTTTTTCTTTCTCACTTTTTCTTGAAAAATCCTTTTCGCATGATCATAACCATTGCTAAGCAAATCCTGTTTGAACGTCGTCATTGCCATCGTGCAACATAAAAAAAGATAATATTCTTAGAATGCTTTGGTGCTACGCCACCTTCTCATCCGCCCACTTGTTTATTTAGTGCTGATCGTCACTGAAATGTGAGTCCTTTTCTCAGAGACACGACAATTCTTTTTATAATCTGCACTTTATTTCTCTTGCATAGAAGACTCACACATCTGTTTTCCATATAAATATATATATATATATATATATATATGTACGATTAATGTATATTAGGGAAAATGCCTGGTCGGAAAATTCGCTTGACTTCTGGCTCGTCATTAATCATTATTGGCACGTCATTAACAAATGTACCATCTAAAACAATCGAAGGTATTGATATATCATCATCACTGATATTTATCGAAAAGAGAGATAACAAGAAAAATTCACAGTCCGATGTCAAACTTCTTATAATCTTAATAAATTGTCATCGGTTCCAATGATAATGGATTTTTTTCAAACAGCAATATGTAAACGAGGAGAATTAGAAAGCGTAGGAGAAAATGAGTAAGAACGAAAGATTTTCTTGTTCAAGGATTCTCTTATTAGCACGAGCACGTATCAATCATATTTTTATTACAAAAAATAGTACAAAGATGATAATTATTTTTTCCCTCATGAAATAAAATACATTTTCTTAAATTGGATCCGCTCTATATACATTTAATACAGAGAAATGAAAGATCTTTTTTCACCTATGACAAAGATTAATGTTTCTCTTTGTCATAAGAATACAAATTAAAAGATTACCAAAGTGCTAAAAACTTATCTGAGCCAAAAGGAGAGAGAGAGAGAGAGAAAGAAGAAAAGCAGCATCTTTGAATTGTAATATGAGAATTGTTTTGACAGTTCAATCTTTGGAATATTGCTTTGAAATTCATTTGTTTCCACTAGATATTTATATAAAAGAAGACCTTCCGGCATAAGCTTGATCTACTATTAATTATATTAGAAAATATACGGGTACGACGGAAACTATTTTCAATTCTATAAGAAATAATAATCTACGTGACATAGAACAATCAAAGAACGTATATGAAAAAGAAAAACATAGCTAGCTAGAGTAGTCATAGATAGTTACTATTATCATCATTATCTTCTTTGATGCACTTTTGGAATATGGAAATTTCACCAAAAACAAAAAGAGTAGATTTTAAGCGTTTTTAATAATAATCTCATTCGAACATGTCTGTGTGCGAAGTCAGTCTAATCGATCATGTTTTAATATGAATATTTGCTTGTGAAAGCAAATCACAGAATAAATAATGATTGAATAAATAGTAAATCAGATCATCGGAAATCGTTGATTTATAACACTCATTTCGAAGGCATAAAAAAGAAAAAGAAGGATGATGAGCGCCTTCTCGCAGTTGTTGTTTTTTTTTTCATTTTTATCTGAAGAAGCAACGACGATCATGGTTACACAAACTGACATATTCAACTTCCGCGAAAGTTAATAGTAGTAGTAGGAGAATGTGATGCGCCTATTTTGTAATTAGAAAAAGCTGTTAGCGCCATCCCAGTGGGATAAAAATGTGAAACACGATGAAGCTTCTTCGCTGGAATCCGCCTATCACGGTCTGTGAGTCTTTGCTGCTTTTCTGCCAATGTCTGTGATTATATATGGAGCTTTTCGGCCATGGCCTGTGAAGCGTTTCTGTCTGAGTCTGTATCATGATGTATGCAGTCGCTAGATACCATCACAGACCGTTACAGAGAAATTAATTTATCAGTTAATTGATTAATTAATTTGTCTGTAACGGTCTGGCGGGAGGGGGGGGGCGCGATGGGTCCAAATTTTTACCCTATATACTTCAACACTCCTTTCAGGTCGTGTTTCACAAAATTCTTTATCATCATTTAGCAAACCGGAAAAAATAGATTACTGAAAATGTTTTCTGTACATTTTTTTGAAAGCTCCTCTTTTGAGCCTATTCTCGTGCAATCTTCTTCCCGACAATAAAACAAAACGACTTGTTAGTATATTCAAAATATTCTATCGTCATACATTAGATACACGGACTTGTTGTTCTACCGAAACTATTATGTCACAATTCGATAGATATTCCGATCGGGTACAATTCTATCGAAATAAATCTGGTCAGATTTTTGCCAAATTAGATGATGAAAAAATGATCGATGGTGTGATTCATTTCTAAAGAATTTTATTTTAATCTTTATTTTTTATTTTTTTATTTTTAGTATCGGCCGCATCGAAAACAAAATCACATCATCACGCATCACGATCGACTAACGCATCAGCGACAACAACTGTCATACGCAATGACCATGGTTAGTCTTTTGTTTTTCTTAAGAATATATTTGATTCCAACAATTGTAAGTCTTTTCAACAAAAACAAATTCAGTTGTTCGATAGATGTGATGAATATTCATTGCTATCTGTCTGTCGACAGTGAAGTATAAGTTTTCGACTGATGACATTTATGACAATAGACAGTTCTGATCTTATGCTACTATATATATATATATATATATATATGTGCATGTAGAACTATAGAAATACTATATCTTTCCCTATTTCTTTTTCTGCTGCTGAAGACATCGAATGGAAAAATACAATGTATATATATATATATATATTCTATGTCTCATTTGTTTACTTATCTCGAGCTCCATCAGTTAGCTGTAAAACAAAGTCGGATTAAGTAAAAATATATACGCAAAAAGGCCACTTGAATTCATATCCATTTGGGTACATTGTTGCGTTCGACATAGTTGACTTTTATATAACGATAAAAAGAAAAGGAGCTTGATTGATGTCTTTATCAGAACATCTATCAACGATCTTTCCCAACAAATCAAAGTCAAGCGGTGATCATCGTGACATAGATGATAATCAAGAGCGTGGCCCTACCAATTCTCCATTTGATCTTATCGAACATGATGTCTCTGGATTGAGTGTTCTTTCCAGTCTACCGAAACCGGATTCATTTGATGCACTACAAATTGGCAGTGATAGGTAAGAAATTTTTTCTTTTATTGACAAAGAATTAAACTAGCAATTTTACTTTAGATTACGAACAATTATTGCTGCTCTTCAATGTAATATTATTGTACGTAAAGAAGATCTTGTCCGAAATTTAGATTATGTAGCGAATGTCCTTGAAACTGTTCATCAAGATGAAACAAGGTAAATCGTATGAATAGAAATCCCTTTTTCTTCTTATTAGAGAAGAAAAAGAAAGTTTTGAAAAATATTAGAGTATTCTATTTTTTTCTTCGTCTTCTTCCTGTTCTCAAGACTTTATATAGCCAAATTTTTATGGATTCAATCATTCTTGCATACATTTTTCTTCTTTGCCCAAGGCAAACAATAGCACGTTTGACACCCTCTATCATTGGTTTTTATATCGATGTTGACATAGAAAAAAAAGAGTATTGTCAATAATTGCCATGTTAGCAATAGAATAGAAAACGATCAATTTCTACTTTTGCAGAGTTTTTCCATTTTCTTTTCTTTTTTTATATGTCATTCAAGAAAATAACTGAGACGATTGAAACAATATTTCTATTCTACATTCTAGACGACTTATGGAAGAAGACGATGGTGCATTATCCGAAATTGAGCCGGATTCGGTACCAAACGAAGTACGAGATTGGCTAGCTATGACATTTACGCGATCAATGTCAACTATTAAACGACGGCCATCAGACAAACCAAAATTTAAAAGCGTCGCACAAGCTATAAGAGCGGGTATTATGGTTGATAGGTTCGTAATGTATACATTTCATTCTTGCTTCTAGCATAAAAGAAAAGAATTGAAGAAAATTTGATCGATTATCATATATTTATATGAGCTATAATTTATTTGTTTTCCTTCTGTTTGTCCTTCGTCTATCAAAAGTATTCCTTGCATCTACAATAGAAAAATCTATCCCCAAGAAAAATGACAACAAACATTATGGAAAATCTTTTTTCAATCAAAATTTTCCATATAAAATATATATATATATGAGTGAATCCATGGAGACCCAACCACTGTTTGGAAAGAGTTTTTTTATTGACTTTTTTTATTCTAATTAGCCGGGTCGGGATCAGAAAGCAGCTTTGATCGAAAAAACTTGCCGACTTTCACCTTAAATGAGGGAGATCTGAAACATTTTCTAGGATCATCCAATGAGGGTCATCCAAATTATTTCAAGATTTCGGGCTCATATTTTGCCCATTATTAGACGATCACTAGACTAGCATAACCTCCAAAGGATTCTTCTTTTGATTGAGATTTCACCGAGATATGAATGTTTC